>JAKUCV010003394.1:0-66059 GCA_028386065.3 Turnera subulata | reverse complement strand
GCGTTCCTGGAATTCCTCTGTAATGAACTTGTCCTTGAACATGGCTGTGAACTCAGCCCATGGCATCACCACTGGTTTCGGCAGGTCTCTTGTGGTAGATTCCCACCAGGTCGCTGCTTCCTCACGGAATAGAGATGCGGCATAGTTCGCCCACTGGTCGGTTGTGCACTTGATCTTAAGCATGACCCTAGCAATCTGATGTAACCACTCGTCTGCCTCACGAGGGTCGGTCGCTCCTGAGAATGGCTCAGCTCCAAGCTCAGATAGCTTGGTGAAAACAGGGTCCTTGACTGGTCCCCCAGCTGTCTGTCCGTGAAGAATCTGGGTCATCATGTGCATCATCTGCAGCGACATTTGGTATGGCATACCCGGTACCCCCTCGTAGACATGTGGATCCTCCACGTGGGCATGCAGTTGGCCGATTGACACTTGGTCCTCTTCCAAGTGCTATTGGGACGCATGCTGGTGTCCCTCAGCCGGATCCATCTCGTCCTACCTATATGAAGATGTATGCATGAGTATCATGTTTATAGCATGTGGAGCAGGATATGCACAAACAATCAAACAACAACCAAGGACCTACAGCCCGCTCCGCTACCAAAATGAAACACCCCATTCCGTATTTACCGTTTACACAGTAAACACGTGGGACCACATACTATTACAACAACCACAGCGGTAAATAATACAACCAACGGGTTAAACACATTAAAAGTACACAATACATCAACCGTACTAGTCCCGGTACGGGAATATTATTACTACAAACATCAAACCATAGAGATATAAACAACAAGCAGCGGAAGTCTTAATACAACACAACAATAGATAATGATATGGACATAATGCAACGCAGGATGGACCCGGGCCTGGCAGAGGGTGCGCCACAGCTTGCCTCGAACGTACCTGAGCTACGCACAATCAATCTACGCGACCAGGTCGCGCAGGCGAGGGGTGAGTCCGAAGTGCTCACCGGGTAAAATCTATAAGCAAGTATACATATACTTAAACCGTAAATAAAACCAAGTCACAACAACAGCAAGAATCTGAAGTTTACACGAACTCTGAATAACACAAGCTTTGTGATTCTAGACACGCTACATCAGTTTTATTATCAGGGCCCCTATCACTAGTTAAATGATGGCCGTCGCCTGGTAGTCAAGCTAGCTAGCCCGTGGACCCCGCCCTGGTACCTCCACATATAACTGGCACAGACAGGGAGCAGACCCCAAGCACACTCTCCCCCAGCGCCTAAAATATAAATAAAACTGGTACAGACAGGGAGCAGACCCCAAGCACACTCTCCCCCAGCACCATAAAAATAAGACTACCATCTGGCTAAACCAACACTTAACTGTGACTTACTAGATGTCTAAGTGAGACCAGTTTTACTATTCCTAATTACTTAATTCCTATTATCCTCCACTTTCTCATTATCTCGAGCAGGCTCACAGCCTCTCCGCTCGTCTGGATAATATATACCACATGGCTTGGTACCCTCAATACTATATTCTCAAAATTCACAGTCAACAACAGCAACAGTAATATTCAACCAGTACCAGTATTTCCAACATTATCAACAACAGTAGCATCAACTCAATTTTAACGGCAACAAATTTCAATCAAAATCAACTCACATTAATTATACACAACAACAAAGAATTATCTAAGCATATAATACGACAGCAACTTGGTACTACGGCAGTATATAAATAATTACTTATCCTCACCTTGGCCGATAAATTCCACAGGAAATTCGTCGATTGGCTCTGGTTCTACGTGCTCGTACTCGTTATCAACTCCTATTCAGCAAATAACACATATTCACATAAAATGCACAAATAATGCTTATGATATGACGTACTGTAATACTAATTCTACTAAGTCATTCGTCCTGGTTCTTACTCTATTTCACTATTTAATATTATAGTCTGGTCTTATTTCACCGTATTTACATCCGGTTATTAAATACTTTATAATCCTCCCTTGGAAGAAAAAGTTCCCTTGTATATAATATGTTTCTAAAAATTAATTACTAGTACTCCTAAAACAATATGTCAATTAATTATTTCTTTAAAACATATTTTATTTCCTAATTTCTTTTTTTCAGATTTTTTTTAATTGGGCCGTGAACAGTAACCGTGAACAGTGCAGGCCCATGAACAGTGACGGTCCAGGTGAACAGTTCGGTCCATGCACAGTACTGGGCCGTGAACAGTCGGCCCGTGTACAGTGCAGACCCATGAGCAGTTCCAGGTCTTGGGCCAGGCCAAGGACCCGACGGGTCAACCCGACCCGACCCGCGACCCGGACACCATAATGGGTCGCGTCTTCAACCTCAAGCTTACCTGCAGAAGACGCGGGCGGCAAGCAGACGGCGAGGCGCTTGGACGGGCGGGGACGAGCGGCGCGCGGTGAGGTGCGGCTGTGGAGGCCGGCGGCGACAGGTGGAGGGCGGCAGCAGTGGCGGCACGGCGCTGACGGTTGCGGGCTGTGG
The DNA here is from genome assembly GCA_028386065.3 of Turnera subulata. Lineage (NCBI taxonomy): Eukaryota > Viridiplantae > Streptophyta > Magnoliopsida > Malpighiales > Passifloraceae > Turnera > Turnera subulata. Next base: position 63,562 of record JAKUCV010003394.1, on the reverse strand, counting down.
AATCTTTTGCGCCTTGGGCCGTCGGCGTCGCGAGGGAAGGTGTGGCTGCGTCCTGCTCGGCTTGTCACCACTGATGGCGACGGCGAGCAAGGATGAAAATGATGGTGGCGTTTGTTGCTGTGGTAGGGTGCGACGGGGTGGAAGACGAAGGTTGTGGTGGTGGTGCAACGTGGTGATGGCGGTAATGAGGTGATGGTGGTGCGTGTTGGTGGCGTGAAATGAGGGTGATGGTGGTGCGTGTTGGTGGCGTGAAATGAGGGTGATGGTGGTGCGTGGAGGACGTCTTGGTGGAAGGTGGTCTCGGTGTTTGAAGGTGGAAAGAAGATGGTGAGTTTTTGGTGAAGAAGTCACGCATGCAGGGGTCATTTTATAGGCTGGGTGTTGCTGGTCACGACAAGTTTGGGGACGGCGTTCTTCACGAGTTCACAGGAAGTTTTTCACGAGCTCACAGGTATGCTTTTCACGGGTTCGCAGGCGGCACTCACGCGTGAACAGGAAGATGTTGTGCATGTCATGCATGGCATACGGTGCAATATTGTGTAGTTGTATCGTGTACTGTCCGTGTACCGTCCGGACTCGGTAAAAACTCAAACCGATCCATAAAATCCGTAAGAAAATCCCGAGTGTGGAACAAAGCTCGGTTTCGGATTCCAACGTATAATTTACCTTAAAACAATTTTCCAAGACTATTTTACATGATAAATTACTGTACAAAGCGTTTTACAGTCCGGTAAAAATATAATTTTTACCCGGGCTGTTACAATGCAATCCAAAAATCATTCCTCGTCGTCTCTCAAAAAAAAAAAATCATTCCTCGTCTTTACCCTTCTTTTTCTTTGATGCCAATCGAGTGATGTTATTAATAGGAGAATATCATATGTACAAGAAGCCATCTAGGGGATGGCATAGGAACAAAAGAAAAGACAGGTACAATTAAGTAAACTTTTTAAGAACTCCCCTCCATGAATGAAGTGCATCAGCAGCTAGAAACGAGCAGCCTGCACTGTAAGGAAACTCTGGCTGCAGTGATTTAATCCACCAGAAAGCTCTGACCAGTGAGACATCAAACAATTGGACATGATTTGGTTCTACGTTGGTGAATACTATATTATTTCTTGCCAACCAGATTGTCCATAATAAAGATAATCCCAAAAGCAACCAAGTAGAACGATTGGTGATGGAGGGAGATAGAAAAAGCCAGTTATAATACCAGTCAGTGATATCACCTGGAGCAACCCCATTCGGCACCCCACCAACTAACTAATCTTTGCCACAAAGACCATGAGAACTTGCAATGGAGGAAGAGATGATTGATGGTTTCAAGATGAGTTGAGCAGAAAGGGCACATGACATCATTAAAAGAAATAATACCTCTGCGAAATAATGCTTGACGAGATGCGATACCCTTATTAAGAACCATCCATAGAAAGTGTTCGATTTTCAGAGGAGCAAGAGAGAGCCACACTGGTGGTTGCGGTTGTTTAGGCCATAACTTGTCATTGATGAAGCGGCAACCACTTTTAACTGAAAAAGAGGCAGAATTTTTACCATGCCATAACTAGGAATCTTCTTTGGATGACTGAAAAGAAACTTTACTAAGTTCGTCAATGATTTTGTTACGATCATGCTTCTCCCAATCATACAAAGATCTTGACCAGAACGTAGTACCATCAGCTAGCGGATTACTAGACAGTAGCAGCTCTGTAAGACGAGCTTCCTTTAGGTTGGAGATTAAAAAAAGTCGAGGAAAAATGGTTTTCAGCACTCCCAATTGTGACCAACTATCAGACCAAAAGAACATATTGGTTCCAGAACCAACATCAATACGCAGCTTATCTTTCAAGGAAACACCTGTTTGGCTATCCTGGTTAGAGGATTTGACAATATTACGCCAAATGGGGGATGCATTATTGTGGTTGAAGCTTGGAAGAAAGGATGATGTTTCCTGTGAACATTTAGCTTTGACAAGATCAGCCCAAAGCCCGCCTTGATTTGAAATGTATTTCCAGAGCCATTTGAAGAGCAAACATTGGTTTTTTATCAATAAATTCTCAATGCCAAGGCCTCCATGCTCCTTTGGTCTTGAAATCTTGCTCCAAGCCACCCAACTTATTTTGTTACGATCAGAGGTTCCACTCTATAAGAATTTTCTTTGGATTTGGACCAGCTTCTTAGCAACACCTGCAGGAATTTTGTAAAGTGACAAATAGTAAAGTGGTAGAGAGGAGAGTACAGATCGTATCAGCACCACCCTTCCGGCCATGGATAACAAGACGACCCGGCAAAGCGACCCGCTTCCCCATCAGCCGCAACGACCGCTGCACCAGCAGCCACGACGCCGGCTTCCTAGCGCCGAGCTCACGACGTCGTTCCCGTGCCACCTTCTTCCTCGCCCCGTCTCCACCCGTGTCGCCGTCACCGACACCTGCAGCTCAAGGTGAGCCCGAGGTAGAAGATGACCCGGGTGTGTGGTGTTTGGGTTGCAGGTTGACCCGGTTTGGATGGATATGGGTTTTGGGTTGGGTTTGGCATGCTGGGCTGTGGCTGTTGGGCTGAGGATATGGGCTGGGTGCTGCGCGCTTGGCCTGCTGTGCGGGCTTGGTCTTGGGCTCCTGCTTGGGGCTTGAGAAGGGCCTGTGCAGTGGGTTGAGCCAACACTGTTCAGGCCCAGTCCGTTTTAAAAAAAATAAAATAAAAAATAAAAGGATAAAAAAATCTGGAAATATATATATATATATATTATAATTTGAAAATTAAATTATGAAATATTTTTGGGAATATATATATAATTACTATGGAATATTTTGGAAATATAAGTTATGGAGGTAATTTTGGAAAAAAGATTTTAATCAAAAAATTAAATACCGGAATAATAACTGGGGTATAAATATGGTGAATTATGATGATAACGGAACGTAACCTGAGATGATCACTGAGTTGGCATAGTGTCTTATTCTACGGCTTACAGTATTAGTTTGGCATTTGCATATCATCTTATGTGTGCATGTATTACTGTTTAATATAGGAGCTGATAACGAGCAGTATCCCGCAGAACCGGAGCCGGGACAATTTGAGGGCTTTCAGGAGTAGGAAAATCGGCTAAGGTGAGGATGGATAACCTTTGATATGTCGCACATAATACTATGTTTGTTTCTCTGGTAATTATTTGTTTGATTGAACTCCTGAGCCAATTGAGTTTGATTGTGGTGTTGTTGCTGTTTTGATTGTTGATTAATTGATTGTGGATAATCTGAGATAATTGGATAATTGGAAGTTGAGTTGACGACTTTATTGTCACTAGGAAAGTAGTGGTACGATTAGATGGTTAGAGACTGGTTTGTGGTGGCTATGATCTGGGTTACTTGTGATAAGCATGTCTATGCTTGGGATGTCTATCCCGGATTATTATATTTTTGGGATGTCTATCCCTGGGATCTATTTTTGGGATGTCGATCCTTGGGCTCTCTTGGTTTGATCTAGCACCCAGAGCATGTTAATAATCAGGTACGACCCTAGCTTGTCCAGTGACAGGGTCCGGAAGATAAAATTGGTAATAATAAATATTCTTTTGGTCTTGGCTCAGTTAAGTTCTGGTTGATTCTTTGATTTGTCTTTTGTTTGTATTACTTCGAAAGTATTGTGTTTGCCTGCATATTACTGTTTATCCTTCGTCGGTGAGCACTTCGGACTCACCCCTCGCCTGCGGGGTTTCATCCCGTAGGATGAGTTGCTAGTAGTACAGGTATGTGGTTCGGCCAACTGCTGTTTCTACTCCACCAGTCCCCGGATCCATACCTCTGCTGCTTCTCATTCTAAAACTTCCGCTGCTGTATTTTATATGTTGCTGTGTTGCTATATTTTATATGTTGCTGTATCATATGTTTTCTGCTACTGCTGTTGTGGCTTGAATAATGGTCCCCGGGATCGGGTGACGGATGTTGTATTTGGGATTGCTTTGTACTGTATTTTATATTGTATGTACTGTCTGCTACTGTAGTAAGAACAGTTCTGGCACGTGTTTACCCGGTACGGTAAATATGAGTCGGGGCGCTTCAAGTTGGTAGCGGAGCTCCAGGACTCCTCTAGTACGGTGCAGGGTTCGGGGACGAACCTAGCGGAAGCTGGTGGGCCTGTGACACCCCGGGGTCTATGAGGCCGGGAAGTGTACGGCGGTGCCGGAATGAGCATGGATAAGGAGCGGCTTCCAGCAGGCTTTAGACGGAGGGGCAAGTGAATGAACCGAATCCACACCGGAATAGGAGAGATCCTGAGACTGTGTAGGGATGGGGCTGCACAGTTGGAGCGATTTCGTAATTATACGGGTATGGGACTGTATAATTAAGAATAGCTCAAATGAAGTGATTTCGAGGTTGTATAGGTATGAGACTATACAATTGAGAATAGCTTAAACGGTTTGATGGGTACTAACTATATCAGAAACTCCAAAGTTAAATGTGCTTGACTTGGAGCAATTCTAGGACGGGTGACCTCCTGGGAAATTTTCCCTGGAAACATGCGAGTGAGGACAAAACATGTTGGAAAGGTCCCGTGTTGGTCTGTAGTGACAGTCGACAAGCCGGGAACGTTACATTACGAAAAGTGAAGGGTGAGAACGAGGAAGTTCTAATTAAGTTATACAAAGTCTAACAGTATCTATATATATATCTTCCTCTTCTTCACCATTTTTTTTTTCCACAACTAAAAACAACCCCTCATTAATTTTAAAGAAAAAAAAATCTTGCTCCCATTTGATTATTAATTTCTTTGAGTTTTGTCCTGGCGGTTGGCCTTTTACGTTCCAGAGCTTGGATATGCTTGTTTTCTGTCGAAGGTCAACTACATATGCTCTGGCAGACAATTGGCGGCAAGTCATATGCCACAAGGTGGCTATAATGCATTAAGTAAATTGATTTGGTCGTTGCTCGAGCATTCTGGTGGTTTAAGTTACTCCATCATCAGTTTCCTTATAGTGCTGGAATGGTCCTTGCATCATCTGGAGCTTTTAGGGGTTGGACCAGGGACGGATCCAGAAATATTTTTCAGTGTAGGCAAAAAAAAACAATCATCTTACCCTTTAAATAAATGTAAAAATTACACAATAAAATGTTAAAATTAATTAGATGTTATAATTATTAATAGGCTTGTAGTTGTACTCTTGCAAAAGTAGGAGGGCTTTCAAAATTGATTGATAAAAAAAAAATGTAACAATTGTTCTCTACATGTTCTCATATTTTTGTATTGAATAATTTTTTCATTCAATGTGATCAAATATATCATTCTCAACATATATAATTAAACAATCATTTAAAATCTTTGCATACTTGAAAACAAATCACATTTTTATTAGTTATTATATTACACCATTCAGTTAATGAAGGAAAAAAGAGAGCAACAAAATACAATTGTGAATATATAAATTTTTGGGAATTATAAATTAAATATGTATGAATATGAATTCTTAAAAGAAAATACATTTTCTCAAAAAAAAAAAAAATACATGAATATGAACATCAGTTCATACTTAAATAATTTGTTCATGACACTCAAATTATTAGTCTTGATCATTTATTGGTACATTTGTCACGTACCAAACCCATAAGACCAAGATATAAACTTTTTTTAAAAAAAGAAAACATGGAGCAGCTTATGGTAACTAAAATATTAAAAAGTCCATCTCTAAACTTTAATTCGTATCATAGATTTTCTTCTCATCTTAAAAGCATATCCAATTAGCCCAAAAGAAAATATCTTACGGGCTATCTAGTGTAGACAAAATAAGCAAATTAGAGAGTTTTAAGGCTAAAATCTAGAGTTTTAGGGCTAAAATCCAGGAAGCTATTGTTGTATGATTGGAACCCAGTGTAGTCACTGCCAGTGGATCCGTCTCTGGGTTGGACCCATGGGCAACGAGTTGTTATTCCTATGTCAGGTTAATGCATGGCCTGCTGGGGGGTGGCTTGTAATTTTTGCTTTATCTTCACGTTACATACACATGTACATATTACTGATTCATGAATAAAACTTCGCATAGTATCAAAAAAAAAAAATGACAATATAATTGGGATAAGAAGGAAATTGCAGGGTCAGGGTGGACGTGGATGCTTTTCTTAATGGCATCTGCATGTTAAAAATATATGTGCATTTTGGACTAATTATGGGCTTGATGTCATTGACGTCACGTCATCCACGTGCATTGTCAAAGTAATAAAGAGAAAACGGAATAAAAGAAAGACCTTGACAGACAAGAATGAAGAAAGACTCCAGGAACAATGAACTCGCATCCACGCCATCACAGCTAGTATATGGATCAAGTACTACTACCAATGGTGTTATTAGAAGAAAGAATAAAGCTTAAATGCAAGTGGACAGTTTTTTATTTTTGAACGAAGCTAGTTAACAGCAATTTTTTGAACGAAGATAGTTAACAGCAATTTGAATGACAATTGAAACCAAAATCATTCATAATTTACATTTACAAAAAGTCATGTTGGGCCTTCTTATTCGTCCCAGCTTTTAATGTTTCAGTGAATCTTGATCCCTGTTTTGGCAGCTTGATTCTCTCTGTAGGCCCGGATGGAAGTTGAGGTTATTTATATTTAGGCCCAATGAAAAGCCATCTTTTCTTTTTGTTTCGAATGGATAGAAACCCCATGTTCGCGAAGGTGATTCACTTTATTGTCATCTCAGCTTATTAACCACGGCCCATTGGATAAGCCCAGTCCTTTGATTTCACAAAGTAACTTAACTTTACTCTTTTTTGGTGGTAGTTGAGCAACTTAACTATATTGATTTAAGCCGTGAAGTGAGATCTTAGAAACAAGTACCCCGGAGAAAGTCTGTCTTAGATTGAATTTGAAATTAACCTAATTTGTTTTCCAGTTTCCGTGACAGCTACACCGTTGACTGTCAACGAAGAGGAACTTTTTTTCTTTTTTCTTTGGTTGAAAATAGTTGCTATCTTATTCATCAAGTGGTGCAATACAAAATATGGAATAGCAACAAATATCTCCATCCACAAACGCACAAATTAACTTGACAATTCCAGGCTTATTTTTTTTTACAAGGAAACTGCTGATGCACACCACAATGTAGGGTCAAATCTCCAGGACCAACAATTCACAGAAGTGAACCACAAATATAAAAGACGGAGAAACCACATATATATATATAATTCAAAGCTCTTCGCGACGACGTGGATTGTTTCTTCCAGAAGTGGTTGGACCTTGGTTTCCTGAGTGGCGACCTTGATTATTATTATTCCTGCGAGAAGTGGATGGACCTTGGTTTTGTTGGTTTCTTGCTCGCTGCCGGTCACGTTCAAGAGCTTGTCCAGAACTGGTTGGCCGGTTCGCATCATCATCATCGTCATCCGAATGGCCATGGCCTCTATTCCTTCGAGAAACAGACAGCAGCCCTGCATTACGAAACCTCGCGAACTTGATGAGCGCTACATCCGCAAACACATTAAACGTGACGCTGCTCACATGGTGATCTCTGTAGTTGTGGTCCTGCAACTTAAGTGGAGGGAAATTCCCTGACGAATCGGCTTGTACCATCACATCCCGGAGGTCAGTCCAGTGGTTTTCGAGGCTTAACATGCGACCGTCGGGGAGGAATGATCTAGGGGCTCGTCCAGTAATGCTATCCACCACTCTTTGCTCGATGTACCTGAACCTCGCCGCTTCTGATAACATTTGAATGATAACAACAAAGGATACCTGCAAATCTGCCTCCCTCACCTGTCCTCTTGTGCTTAGCCACCGAATGGCATCACTCAGGGCTCTCATCCCCAAGTGTATATGTGCTCTATTCCCTGCTAAGCTGTTAAGTTGATGGTCACCTGTGTAATTCCCGCCGAATGGTAAGGGAGTCCGGCACTGGCCGCGAATCTCCGGGAAAAGAGCTCTGTAGGGAGCTGCATGAGGGTCATTCTCCATAAAGAAGAAGCAAAGATCTGAGCATTGATAACCCACCACGTATAAGTTAATCCTGTCTATGGCTACCGTGATGTCGTAGTTGTCCTCGTTTATCAGGGTCACCAGAAGGAATCGTCGGTTATCGGGTAGTGTTCCTGGCTCACGCAATATTCTAATTCCCTGGAAGTCAAATTGGCTTGCTACGGCGTCACGAATAGCTTCTATCAAGCTTCGGTAAATATCTTCGTCCACGCATTCCGTGTTCAAAGTAAATCTCCGGAAAACCATCTCTCTCTCTCTCGTTGATTCGCTGCTACATTAACAACAATGAACAATACATCAATTGGTTTTATGCTTGAGAAGCTAAAGGTTATTCTCCTTGATCAATTGCAAAAAAAATTAAAATATGATAACAGAAATTAAGTGTGAGAAAGAGCTCATTTAGAACTAACCGCGAAATTAACACTTCAGTGTTCAAGCACTACCTAGAGATGATAGCAAAAGAAGAGTGAAAAGAAGGAATGCTTATTGAACAGCATAGTCTTGTCTTGGCTTTTATAGTGGTCACTCCAAATGTGAATGAACAGTATTTTAAGACTCATTTCCAAAGTCAATCATCAATTTTTAAGTAGATATATACCCCCCAGTTTGCCGGCTCTATATAAGTCATGCCCCCAGGTGGTTATGGAATTTAAATCAAATAAAAATGGACCACATTATTGGGATAACAATAAAAGTCAATGGATCGCGCCATCTAGAATGGTTCCATCTTGAGTGTGAAAGTAATTAATTAGAGAAAACATTCGTAAAAAAAAGGGGAAGACTTCATTTTTTTTTTAATGTAATTAAGATAATAGAACATTACAAAAATAAAGTAAGACTTCTTGACAACTAAAAAAGGACTTCCGGGACCGTCTTCATTTTCAGACTTATCCACACATTAGAAGTAGACTTGATCTTTTTTGTTCCACTTAACCTATATACTTTATCTTCAATCTTGAATTTTTATTTGCTTACGCATGTATTTTATTATTTTTTATTTTTTTCTTTTGGGGGTATTCATTCATAAGGTCGGTCAGTTCTTAAAGTCCTCGAACCTGACTTATTAATCAAGTATAGGCCACCTTTAACGCATTATAAGGATAGCCCTCTTGATGTTACATATTGCATGCAAGATTGAATCTGAAATCTTAATTTAGGACAATGAATTATTTTTATTTTCTTTCACCAAACAGATTGCGAAAAGTGAAGGGTGAGAACGAGGAAGTTCTAAGTTTTACAAAGTCTGATATTCAGCGAGTTAACAGAAAGTTTTTGAACGAAGCTAGTTAACAGCATGTTCAGACTTCCAATGGATAATTATTTAGGTGCAGCATGTTCAGACTTCAGAGAAACATCCTGTGATATAATAACATCCCCAAAAGCATCAAACATGAGAAAATTTAAGCACCCAGAAGGAAGATGTGTATAAACAACATTATGCATAGTAAAGAAACAAACTGCAGAAACATTACATTGCAAAGTCATCAACCCAAATGAGTCAAAGACGAGGGATACATATATTATTGAAGGAAAATTAACAAAAGCACACGTCGCATACATGTTTAACTAGCTACTCAAGGTGAGGTAGGTAGGTAGGTAGGTAGGTATCTCCTCCTATCCTCCGCTGATCGATCGAGTAGCCAGCCAGCAGCTCGACTCCACCAGGAAAGAAATATATTAAGAACCAAACTGAAATTTGCTAACATGAAAGCAAACTGAGAAGTAAGTAACAGCAAGGATAACTCAAAGTTCATCGTGGGTTTGGACGTGGTAATACTTAATGACCCTAATGTTGGATCCCGATAGTACTATCTTGCGGAATAATGATCAACTAAAATAAATAAATGGCACACAAGAATTTAACGTGGTTCACTCAAAATACTGGGCTACGTCCACAATCACGATCCCACAGAACTTCCACTATAAAATAGTAGGCTTACAAGAGAGACTTCCCTAATTGTAGGGGCAAAATAAAACCTAGAGTCTACCCAAAAATAGTGTCCCACAAGGTGTTTCCCAAGTGTTTCCCAAAAATACCCCAAAAGTATTTTATCTACTATTTTAACACTCCCTAATTTTAAGAAGGGTTAAGAAAAATATTAAGAAATATTTTTCTTCTCACTACTACTCTCCCTCCCTCTCAATTCTCTCTTCTTCTTCTATATTTTTCTGTGTGTCCAAAATGAGATGCATTGAAGCCTATTTATAGGCTTGAGCTATCGCGTACAAAACGCGTAAATGCTGCACCAGCCACCATTTTTGAAAATTTTGATTTCAAAAGTTGCGGCTCCTCCCGCGGCTGCTCTCCCTTTTTTATTTTTTTATTGATTGCTGGTGGTCCCATGAGGAGAAAAAGAACCGCCCAACAATTCTCCCCCTTTTCGACTACATGGGAAATCTACCATCCCGGCAGCTTCTCGGCAAAATTCAAACTTCCCTCTCGGAAGTGTCTTCGTCAGCATATTAGATCCATTCTCGTCTGTATGGATCTTCTCGAGTTGTAGTAGCTTCTTCTCTAATACATCCCTGATCCAGTTATATCTCACATCTATGTGTTTTGATCTGGAATGAAAATAGGCATTCTTCGCAAGATGGATAGCACTCTGACTATCACAAAATAGTTGATAATTGTCTTGCGAGAATCCAAGTTCAGTTAAGAACTTCTTCATCCATAGCAACTCCTTACATGTTTCTGTTGCTGCAATAAACTCAGCTTCTGTAGTTGATAATGCAACACACTTTTGTAGCCTTGACTGCCATGACACAGCTCCCCCTGAAAAATTAATCAGGTATCCTGATGTAGATTTTCTGGAACTAACATCACCAGCTATATCTACATCGGTGTATCCAACCAGCACCGGTTTGTCTTCCCATAACATAAACACATTGTGAAGGTTCCTTGAAGATACCTGAGAATCCACTTGACAGCATTCCAATGCTCTTTACCAGGATTAGAAAGGTATCGACTTACCACTCTAACTGCATGAGCAATATCTGGTCGGGTACATACCATGGCATACATCAAGCTTCCCACTACTGAGGCATATGGAATCCGCTCCATCTCTTTCTTCTCCTCATCTGTAGATGGACTCTGCTCAGGACTTAGTCTAAAGTAGTTAGCAAAAGGACAACTGACTGCTTTAGCTTTATCCATATTGAACCTCTGAAGCACTTTCTCAATGTACTTCTCTTGAGACAGCCATATCTTCTTGGCTTGTCGGTCTCGGATAATTCTCATCCTGAGAATTTGTTTTGCTGGCCCCAAGTCTTTCATGGCAAAAAACTTGATTAGCTATGCTTTCAAGCTGTTGATTCTGGAAACATTCTGGCCAACAATTAGCATATCATCCACATAGAGCAATAGGATGATAAAATCATCGTCAGAAAATTTTTGAACGAACACACAGTGATCTGAAGTAGTCTTCTTGTAGCCTTGTTGCCCCATCACAGACTCGAACTTCTTATACCACTGTCTTGGGGCTTGTTTTAAGCCGTAGAGGCTCTTCCTCAATCTGCAAACATAATCCTCTTTTCCTTTTTGCTGGAAACCCTCTCGCTGCTCCATGTATATTTCTTCTTCCAAATCTCCATGTAGGAAGGCTGTCTTGACATCCATATGTTCAACCTCCAGGTTGAGACTTGCAGCTAATCCCAACACCGTGCGGATTGAGGTCATCTTCACCACTGGTGAGAAAATTTCATCAAAGTCTATACCTTTCCTTTGACTGAAACCTTTGACAACCAATCTTGCTTTGAATCTTGGAAGTGGACTGTGCTCCTCATGCTTGATCCTGAACACCCACTTGTTCTTCAAAGCTCTCTTGCCTTTAGGCATCTTCACCAGCTCAAACGTCTTGTTCTCATGCAAGGATTTCATCTCTTCTTGCATGGCTTGAATCCACTTCTCCTTATGCTCATCATCAATAGCTTCATCATAGCTTTTTGGTTCTCCTCCGTCAGTGAGCAACAAATAATCACTTGGAGAATATCTGGTAGAGCGTTGCACAACTCTGCCAGACCTTGTGCGATAAGGAGAGCTACTTGACGGCTGAGGATGGTCATCACTAGCTGCATCATCATCAGCTGCATCATCATTGCCATCATCCTCAATAGCATCTGCTGGCTCATCTTCAGTAGGATCATCTGGAATTTCAGGATGAATATCCTGAACATCATCTCCAACTTGCCTTGGCACCATAGTAGGAGGTAATTGAAACTCTACTGAATCAACACTGGCCTTTTCTGCTTTGTCAATATCTTCTATGGTCTGATCCTCCATAAAGACAACATCTCGACTCCTGATAAGCTTTTTCTCCACCGGATCATAGAACCTATAGCCAAGCATATCTTGACCATAACCGATGAATACACACTGCCTTATCTTGGCATCCAGTTTGCTTCTTTCATCCTTTGGAATGTGAACATAAGCTTTGCACCCAAATACTCGTAAGTGATCATAGGATATGTCCCTGCCTGACCACACCTTCTCTGGAGCTTCATACTGAAGGGGAACACAGGGTGAATGGTTCAGCACGTAAGCCGCTGTAAGCAGTGCTTCTCCCCAGAAAACCTGTGGTAACTTTGAATGAGAGAGTAAACATCTGGTTCTCTCAATCAAAGTTCTGTTCATCCTCTCAGCTAAGCCATTCAACTGTGGAGTTTTGGGAGGAGTAAACTGATGCCGAATACCATGTTCTTTGCAGTAAACATCAAATGGACCTGTGTACTCACCACCATTATCTGTCCGGATGCACTTCAGTTTCTTTCCAGTCTCTCTTTCCACCATGGTTAGGAACTGCTTGAAGACTGATAACACTTGATCTTTCGACTTCAATGTGTAAGCCCAAGTCTTCCGTGAATGATCATCAATAAATGTCACGAAATACCGGGCACCACCAAGGGACTTGTTAAAAGGCCCACATAAGTTAGAGTGTACCAGTTCTAACACATCTTTCTTTCTGGAAGGAGGAAAACTCTTGAAAGAAACTCTATTTTGCTTACCAGCTAGACAATGAGAGCACTTTTTTAGCTAGATCTGGTTCAATCCTGACAGAGCTTTCCTCTTGACTAACTTCGTCATTGACTTCTCGCTCATGTGTCCGAGACGTCTGTGCCATAGCTGGACTTGGTTGTCATTCTCCACAACATTTACATCTTGCTGTGGAATCTTCGCCTGGGTCACGTACAACTTTGACATCTTTGTACCTCGTGCCACTACTAGCGAGCCTTTGGTGAGTTTCCATTTGCTGTTGTAGAAGGTATTGCAGAAACCTTCCTCATCGAGCTTATCAACCGAGATCAGATTCAGACGCATATCTGGAATATGTCTGACATTCTTCAAAATCAGCTTCATCCCGTTCATGGTCTCTAGGCAAACATCTCCTTTGCCGACAACCATCGAGGCTTTATCATTTCCCATTCTTACAGTCCCAAAATTACCAGGTGTGTAAGATGAGAAGAGTTCTCTCCGTGGTGTTGCATGAATAGTAGCACCACTATCAACTACCCAGCTTGTCTCCTGGATAGTAAGGTTAATGATGTCATCATCAAAGATAACATTGAACTCTCCAAGAGAATTCGCTTCATCATCACTGCTCTCTTCTTTCCTCACATCTTTGCCTTTCTTCTTCTTCTGATCCTTCTTGAACTCTCGGCAAAATCTTTTGATGTGGCCCTTCTTCTTGCAGTAATGGCACTCAACGTTGGCAAACTTGTTGGATTTACCCCTGCTCTTGTCCCGGTTGCTTTGAACCTTGTTTTGACTTCTCCCCCTTGTCATTGTAGCCAAGACCTCTGACTGTGAAGAAGATGAGCCTTGTGTTCTTCGTCTCATCTCTTCATTCAGAATGTCACTTTTGACGGTTGCCATACTCACAACACCATTAGGTGCAGAGTTTGTGATTGAAACCTTCAAGGTTTCCCATGAATCTGGGAGAGTCTCCAGGACCATAAGAGCAAGCACCTCATCGTCGAATTTTATGCCCATACTAGCCAACTGCTCCACGATCCCTTGCATCTCATTAAGGTGATCTGCAACCAATTTGCCTTCCTGGTATTTTACTTGCATCAACTTCGTCAAGTAAAATAGCTTGTTGTTCCCTGTCTTTGAGGCATACAATTCTTCGAGCTTCTCCCTCAGTGTTCTAGCATGCTCAATGCCAGAAATGTGGTTGTAAACATTATTTTCAACAAATTGCCGTATATAGCCGCAGACTTGGATGTGTTCAAACTCCCACTCCTCGTCTGACTTATCTTCAGGCTTTACCAGGCTAAATACTGGTAAATGCATCTTCGTCACGAATAGGAGATCCTTCATCTTGTTTCTCACGAATAGGAGATCCTCAAGATAGTACTGTATATGTATTGTCGTATACGTGAATAGTACCGAACAGGTAGTGAATTTAACTGATTCGATAATTCCAAGGAAAGATGGCCTAGCCAATCTCCTTAGACAGAATTATCATTCCAAGATAAATCCCTAGGAAAGACTGGAGGAACAAAGGTTCACTTAAAACCCAGCCTCTTAGATAGGACTCACTTGCACAGTGTATTAATTCACATTCTATACCTGACAAAGCATGAACCTTCAGCTCCGCTACCAGTTGTTGGGTCCCGATGGTACTATCTTGCAGAATAATGATCAACTAAAATAAATAAATGGCACACAAGAATTTAACGTAGTTCACCCAAAATACTAGGCTACGTCCACAATCACGATCCCACAGAACTTCCACTATAAAATAGTAGGCTTACAAGAGAGACTTCCCTAATTGTAGGGGCAAAATAAAACCTAGAGTCTACCCAAAAATAGTGTCCCACAAGGTGTTTCCCAAGTGTTTCCCAAAAATACCCCAAAAGTATTTTTCCCACTATTTTGACACTCCCTAATTTTAAGAGGGGTTAAGAAAAATATTAAGAAATATTTTTAGGCTTCTTCTTCTCACCACTACTCTCCCTCCCTCTCAATTCTCTCTTCTTCTTCTATATCTTTCTGTGTGTCCAAAATGAGATGCATTGAAGCCTATTTATAGGCTTGAGCTACCGCGTACAAAACGCGTAAATGCTGCACCAGCCACCACTTTTGAAAATTTTGATTTCAAAAGTTGCGGCTCCTCCCGCGGCTGCTCCCCTTTTTTTATTTTTTATTGATTGTTGGTGGTCCCATGAGGAGAAAAAGAACCGCCCAACACCTAATTGCCGAGAACAGGCTGAAACTGAGGGAGTCCACATACATTGGTTGACCGGCACGATCGTGAATCACAAGTGTTCGGGCAAAGCCTCGATTGTATCGGGTCTGGGACACTTGGATTTGTTCAGAGAGATCGCTCCAATTATTTTCGAGGCTGAGCATGTGCATGTCAGGTCTAAACAACAGAAAGTATTGGACGTCGTCGACCAGTGGCATGCTATAAACCACCTGGTTCTCAATATACTCGAATCTCACCGCCTCTGATACCTTCTGGATTATGATTATAAACGCCCTGGCTCTCTCGTTGGGCCGCACTGCATCCCCCCTAAGCAGCAACTCAACAACCTCATTCAGCATCGTCATCCCTAGGTTTATATTCTCCCGATGACCCCCAAAGCTTTGCAGTGTGTGGTTGCCTCCTCCATAGTTACCGCTAAATTCAAGCCTGCGTCGCCTCTGTCCCGCTGGTATGTCAAGGAAGACGCTTGACCCTGGAGGAGCATTAGAAGGATAATCGTTGTCGTTCAGGAACCAGCACTGGTCCCCTACTCGATATGCCACAACATATAAATTGGTGACATCTATTGCTAGGATGATGAACCTATCCTCGTCGTTTGTGAGTTGCACCTCTATGAACCGCCGGTTGTTGGCTACTGTTCCTGGGTCACGCATCACCCTCATAATCTCTATCTCCACACCACTACCTACTGCATCTCGCAGGGGCGTTAATGAAAGCCCTGTACATCTCTGCGTTTACACAAATGGTGTTCAACCTAAACGCCATCTTGGACCTCGATCAGAAATTAATTAATCTGCACGTACAACATAAAAATTCATGTTGAACCCAACAAAATTAGAACGGTCTAGCAACTAATTAAAGTTTAAAATTTCATAAAATAAAATAAAAATGAAAACTAATTAATTAAATTAGGACATCGTCGAACTAGCTATCTAGTACATATATAATTATATATATACCAACTATGGGAAACTCTACCTTTAATTAAGCTGTACATATGTATCAGCTGCAATTCAAGGAAGCGTTTATATGTCAAGACTCAAGAGGTTTGGAGAACGTCTCTTGATCTGCAATGCGACACCGAGGAAAGCATATATATATATATATAGATATATATATACACACACACATATGGAGGGAGCAGAAGCAGTGATAAATATTCTTCATCAGTTGTATGTTGTTGGCTTCTGATACACAGGAATGCCTGCTGCTTTTTCTTCAAATTGTGAATATAAAATATTTAGTCCTAGGTTGAAACAGGTTTAGTCGTATGTCAACGATTTTCTTAATGGTAGATGCATGTGTATATGTGTGTACCCAACAGAGAGAGCCAAATTTCATGGATCACGCGATCTGGAATGATTCCATCTTCAGTGTGAAAGTAATTAATTAGAAAAAAAACATTAAAAAAAATAAAGAAAGACTTCTGAAAAACTTCGTTTTTATATGTAATTAAAAAAATACTCCTGGAATAATGAACTCGCAAATAAAGCATAAATGCAAGTGGACAATTTTTTAAATCTGTTTGGTTGCCCAACCAGAATTTTTGCTTTGTTGTGCGGCCAATGAAAATGGAAGTAGCTAACGTAACTACCTATCCCTACAACTAGACTTTTTTTTTTTTTCTTTTGCGCATAATATTAGCCTAGACTTTGTATTTCCTCTTCTTGAGTATTTTAATGGGCTAGTGACCCGTTACCTCACCCAAAAAAAAAAATATATAACATATGGATAATAGGATTAAATTCACTAACTAATAAATTATCCTTGTTTCGTAGATGTTGATAACAAATTAAAACTTAAAACAGATATAAAATAATTGACGATCTGCTCATTGACTAAGATTAAGATGTTTGAAATTTTTTTTGAACGAAGCAAGTTATTTTTATCGGAACAAAGGATAAGCACACGCGATTACTACAAAACTATAATGATTTTGAGTAACTCGGAATGCTAAATTGAAACCAAATTATTCATAATTTAGATTTACATGACAAACGCAGTTTGTGAAAAAAAAAAAACCTCTTATTCGTCCCAGCTTTTAATGTTTCGGTAAAATCTTAAGGGATTGAGATCCTCTCCTGTAAAGTTATGTCCTGTTGGTTGAATTGTGGTCATGATTTTCAAAATCATTGGTGAGAATTTATTTTACCTTATTTAATTTTTTTAGTTTTTCTTACCTTACATATTTTACAGCCATTGATTAAACAAATCAACAGTATTTATTTAACAGGATCTCTTTTTTTTTTGAACATTCAGGATCTCTCCTGTTGAATACTGTACAGGAGAGAATCCAAATCCAATCTTAAGCCCTGTTTTTGCAGCTCGATTCTCTCTCTAGGCCCATCTCGATGTCGAGGATATTTATATTTAGGCCCAGTAAAAGCCACCTTTCCTTTTTGGTTCGCATGAATAGAAAGCCCATGTTCATGAAGGTGATTCACTCATCTCGGCTTATTAACCACGGCCCATTGGATAAGCCGAGTCCTGATTTCACGAAGTAAACTGTATTGATTTAAGTCGAGACGAGAAGTGAGATCTTAGATTGAAATTAATCTAATTCGTTTAATTTGTACCACGGACAAAATTTGTCATAGATTGAAATTAATCTAATTCGTTTTCCAGTTTTCCTGACAGCTAACAAGTTGACTTTGTTGGTCCAAAAAAAAAGAAAAAACGTTCACTGTGTCAATGAAGAAGAATTTGTTATCTTCTTCATCAAAATGGTGGAATACAAAATATATATGAAATAGCAACAAATATCTCTCCATCCACACACAAACACATTACACACAGACTTGCACAATTCTAGGCTTATTTTTTCCACCGACGAAACTGCAGTACAGATGCACACAGCACACCACTAGGAACGGACAAACATCACAGAACTGGACGAGAAACATATATGTAAACGAGGGAGAAACCAAATTGAAAAGAAAAAACACGCGAAACTCACATACACATGAAATTCAAAGATCTTCGCGATGACGTGGTCTATTTCTTCCAGAAGTGGTTGGACCATGGCTTCCTCCTGAGTGGCCATGACCATGATTTTGTTGGTTTCTTGCTCGCTGGCGGTCACGTTCGAGAGCTTGTCGAGAGCTGGTTGGCCGGTTCTCATCATCCGAATGGCCATCATGGCCTCTATTCCTTCGCGAAACAGACAGCACCCCTGCGTTGTGAAACCTCGCGAACTTGATGAGCGCTACGTCCGCGAACAGATTAAACGTGACGCTGCTCACATGGTGACCTCTGTAGTCGCGGTCCTGCAACCGAAGCGGAGGGAAGTTCCCTGACGAATCGGCTTGTAGCATCACATCCCGGAGGTCGCCCCAGTGGTTCTCCAGGCTCAGCATGCGACCGTCAGGGAGG
Organism: Turnera subulata; assembly: GCA_028386065.3. Lineage (NCBI taxonomy): Eukaryota > Viridiplantae > Streptophyta > Magnoliopsida > Malpighiales > Passifloraceae > Turnera > Turnera subulata. The sequence goes on along the minus strand of JAKUCV010003394.1, from coordinate 45,024 downwards.
AACGATTCAGGGCCGCGCCCAGTAATGCTATCCACCACTCTTTGCTCGATGTACCTGAACCTCGCCGCTTCTGATAACATTTGAATGATAACAACAAAGGCTATCTGCAAATCTTTCTCCCTCACCTGACCTCTTGTGCTTAGCCACCGAATGGATTCACTCAGGGCCCTCATTCCCAAGAATATATGCGCTCTATTCCCTGCTAAGCTATTAAGCTGATGGTCACCTGTATAAGCCCCACCGAATGGTAAGACAGTCCGGCACTGGCCGTGAATCTCCGGGAAAAGCCTTGTGTAGGGAGCAGCATGAGGGTTATGACCCCTCAAGAAGAAGCAAAGATCTGAGCATTGATAACCCACCACGTACAAGTCAGCCCTGTCTATGGCTACCGTGATATCGTACTCGTCCTGGTTTATCAGGGTCACCAAAAGGAATCGTCGGTGCTCCTGTATCGTTGCCGGATCACGCATCACTAAAATTCCTTGGAAGTCATATTGACTTGCTACGGCGTCACGAATAGCTTCTATCAAGCTTCGGTATATATCTTCGTCCACGCATTCCGTGTTCAACGTAAATCTCTGGAAAACCATCTCTCTCTCGCTGATCTACAGCTGCAACAATTAACATTAATGGACGATACTTGATAATGCATATACACATAAAATGAACTACAGATCAATTCATGGATACATGATGGTACTTGTTACAACCTGCAGCAGGACTTGATGACAGCAATATATATATATATAATTAGTCTAGGACGGATCGAGTTTCAAATATGTTTAAATATAACTTCTCCATCGGATCCGCATAAAGGGTATAGCCAATGAAAGAGATAAAATCTGATGCTCTACCAGAGACTTTTATGTCTCTTTTTTTTTTTTTAATCTTTTTCCAACAATTAATTTTATGCTTGAGAAGCGAAAGATTCTTCTTGATCAAATTAATGCAAAGAAATAAATATATTGACAACAGAAATTAAGTGCGGAAAAGAGATGATTATGAACTGACCGCGAAAACTAACACTTCAATGTTCAGGCACTACGTACCCTATATATGAAGACGATAGCAAGAGGAGTGAAAGCAAGGAATGCTTTTTGAACTGCATATTCTTGGCTTTTATAGTGGTTAACCATCTAATGACATTGAATAATTGAATATTTACTCTCGTATACTACTTAACCCCACCATGCATATATACTTTTAAGACTCCCAAAGTTAATAATCAATTTTCTATAATGCGCCGAATTAGAATCATGCCACCATGTGGCTATGCACTAAAGAGTAAATCAAAAGAAAAACGGACCACATTAATGGGATAAAAATAAAGCTGAAACGCAAGTGGACGATTTTGTTAATGGGATAAAGCCTTGTTAAATTTTGTCGGGAAAAGTCAATTATTCTAATGCGCCGAATTAATCATGCTATGCATTGCGGAGTAGAACTTTTGTAGGCAAAGCCAAGCGAGAGGTCCATATTAGAAACAAGATTAATCAAGATCGAGAATCGTCTTTTAATTGATTTGTCAGAGACTTTGGCTGCTAACCGGTTGAGTTCTGCGCCAGCTGAAACCGAAAGGAAATGCCTGTTTTATTTATCAAATGCTACTTGCATTAGAATACAAACCTGCATAAAAGGCAACAAATTAGTTATATATACTCGATCTATAGCAAGGTACACTTGCACAAATGCATCCAGACTGCAGATATATATACAAAGGCCAACTTGCAGGATCAAAGCTTTAAGAAGTGGACGATACTGCTTAACATATAACAGAAACCAAATCGTGAAGATGATGATTCCTTCAGTGATTTTTTTTTTTTATCTTCATGTTTTGTTTTTTATCTTGGAACTTGAGGGGTGCACATTCTGCAGCCAATTTTTTCCCATTAAAAGAAAAGCCCTCGTGTCGTGTACATATCCCTTTTCAGCTTTCAGGAGCCACATCATGTATAGGCTGTGTTAATAACTGACACGTCGTTGCATGTGTTCGGGCCGGAGAAACTATAATTTTGGGCCGTAGCTCCATCGTAAGGCGCTGTATGGGCCTTATTGTTCTTCCAGGAGACTTTCGGTCCACATGGAGAAGTACTCTTTTTTTTTGTTGGGCCGAGGAGAAAAACTTGGGTATGTATAAGATATATGCCGTAGTATATATATGTACTTGAAAAAAAGAAAGTGAAAAGAAAAAACAAAATTTTGACTTGATAAAAGATATATGTGGAGCTTGGTAGTAAAATAAAAATAATTCATCAAAATGTAAGCAGCAATCAAAATTATATTCGCAAATGAAGAAGGAAAATAAATCCATTCTCAGGAAGGATTTTATCATATTTTGACGTGAACAAAAATGGATATCTGGAATTAAAAGACAAAAATATAACCAGACAGTGTTTGTTGTTATTTACAGTAATAATTCATTAGCCAAAAACTGATTGGTCCCAGTTGTTGTTTTATTGGGGGGATAAAAACGCACATGAAAAGAAGAGGACTCTCTCCTTCTTTCCTCCAACCATGTGGAAATGTTGAACTATGAAAGCAGGGGTAAAGCTTGAGTCTTGATAATCTGGAAAAAGGGGAGCATATATGTGACTTTGTGATTTCAATATTCCAATTATTATCCGATCTTAATTGTCCGTGTTGACTAATCTTAAAAGAATAGCTTTTGGTGTGTTTTTTTTTTGTTATAACACTTAATTGAATACAGGCAAGCTGTTGACTAATTAATTAGATGAATTCATATTGACTTGCTAATGAGTCTTACAAAATATGGGGTTAAGCTTAGCTAGGTAGTATACGAATAACAATCTATTTTTTTTAATTTAATACCAACACGAATAAACATTTAAATATGGTTCATTCACATTTGTGGAACCACTATAAAAGCCAAGAGTATGCAATCCAAAAATCATTCCTCGTTTTTACCCTTCTTGCTATCATCATCTCATCTCTATTCTGCTAGTCAACCCTTAAAAGTGTTTGCGGTTAGTTCCGACCTCTATTGAGCTCCCATTTAAACTCGCTTTTGATCTGTCAATTATCATTAGTTTTTTTCTTTTTTTCTTTTTGATATTGCATGCATCTGATCAAGAGTCTTTAATTTTGTCTTTTTTTTTTTTTCCCGGCATAACAATAAATTACCATGTTAAACTACTATGCATCAGGTTAGTGATAATATATATTTGTAATTGCAGGTGTGAAGATCGATCGAGAGCAAATTAAGATGACGAATTTTCCCACATTTTATCTGGACACGGAATGTGTGGACGAAGATCTGTACTGAAGCTTGATAGAGAATATTCGGGACGCAATATCGGGCAGGGCCGGCCCAATGGGCCAAGCAGTTCAATCTAGGGCTTAGGGCCACCAAATGTATAAGGCCTCCAATTTTATAATCTATGGGCTTATATATAGGATGGGCCGGAGTTTGGAACTGGGCTGCTAAAGAAAATTCTGTGGGTTTCTACTGTCCGGCTTTTTAGTTTTAATTCTCAAGGAAATTCAAAATTAGGGAAACGAAGAGTTGGCTATCGCTATTGGTTTATCATTCTTGGAGATGGAAAAGTCTCCTGGCGATCTCGGACTCGGCGTCACTGTGATAACCCGTACTTGTTGGCTTGCATAATGTTTACTTGATGTGAATGTGAGCAGAAAAAAATTCTGAAAGTGGTGCACTAATTAAGGTGGTTGTTCCTAATAGTCGTAATTAAGTGCTAAGTACCCGATTAGTAAGGCTAATGAGGGGTTAAGATTTTAATGTGAGGCTTAAGTGAATGGATCTGAAAAGGGAGCAGGAGGTGGAAAGGGGAGTGGACAGGTGGTAGTTGTTGGGCTAAAGGGGGAGGGGGGGGGGGGTGCAAGTGGCTGCTGACTAAGCTACTTGCTTAAGCCCTTAAGTAGCTAAGCAAGCACCTTAGCCACCCCTTTCTGCCCAAATTCGTGATCTGTTCTGAAGGGGGAAGAAACTCAGTATTTTTCAAGTTCTCTGAAGTTCCTGCACATAAGAGAAGAAAGGGTAAGCTTGGGTTGGTTAACTTTGCATTTCTGGTGCTAATTGGTCTGCCTAGTGAGCTAATTGGTCATATAGTGTGCCAATTGATTGAGTTGAGGGCACAAACATGTTCTCTGCTGGTCACTAGGTTTTATCAAGGTATATTGATGGATTGGTTTGGGTGGGGTGCGCAATTGGCTCAGTTGTTGGCCAATTGGCCCCTGTTGTTGGGAATTGGCCCTAAAGTTAGCCAATTGATTCTGTGGGTTGCTTGGTTGGGTTGATGGCGCACTAATGTGTCATAGGTGTATAGATGGTGCCAATTGGTTCCAGAAAGGGCAATTGGTTCTGGTTAGCTAACTGGTGTGCCAATTGGTGCACGCTTGGTGCGCCAGTGGGCAGGGTGTCTCTCTAGATTTTATGTATTGCACCCTAAGGTTTGTTTGAGCTTGTCAAACTAACTTTCTATGTATAAATGTGTGTTGACCAGGTGCTGGTGACCAAGGCTTGGGAAAGGAAGAGGATAGGCCAAAAGAGGCCTAGGATTGTGTAAGTAGTGTGTATGCTTGTGTTGGATGCTTGTGTGTGTGTGCTGGGCAGTGGCCCTATTGTTGGTATTGGAAATCCTGTGATGGTTGTGGCTTTATGAATGTTGGATTATGGAATGCCCAAGGTGGGGCAGTGCATGTGCATTCATATTCATTTGCACCCATCAATTGCATATGCATCTCATATGGAAAGGGCCAACGTGGAGTTGGCAAACTAATGGAAAGGGCCAATGTGGAATTGGCAAACATGATTGGAGTTGAGCTAATGGGCGCTGTGCGAGGGTTGGTAGCAAGTCATGAGCACTTCCATGACTCATTCGGTTAGCCTTGTATGTGGGGCTGTGGGTTAAGGAGTCATTGTGGGCAGAGGGCTACCAAGCCTTGCAAGTAGGCCCTTAGCTCGATCCATGGCTTACCCGTGTGCCGATCACGGTGATATGGTGCTTTTGTTGAGCATTGCATGCATTAAGCATTTCATCGCTTGTATGCACATTCTCTTACTGAGCCGTGGACTCACCCCCCCTTCCACCCCTTTCTTTTCAGGTCAGGGAGAGACCAATAGACCGGTGTGGGAAGGTTCGAGCGACCAGAATCGGTAGATGATGGGTATACAGCTAGCTTGGCTTTAAACTATTTATGTGAAATAAAAGAGCTTGTGATGTATAGATGGTGCCCCTTGGCTGTAGCCAGAATTTTGTAACTTGGTGTGGAGTTTGAGTGGCTGTATATGAATATATAAGTATTCTTGCCTTTGTACTTCATATTAATGTTGAGCTGTGTTGCGTGTTTCTGTCGGGCTAACTTCTGCCCGTGATAAGGTTAGGCTTGAGGGTGCCAATGGCGCGCCCGCTGGTGCTCTTGGCACCTGGCCGGTCATGCCCATGGCGGGGCGTGACAGTCACCCCCTCTTTTAACTACGATGAGATTTCTTCTTATCCAATACGTTTTCAGTTGTTCAGGTTTCTTGACCACAATTACCTTCTGATTTCTGAAAAGACTGCAGATTGCTGAATTTACTGCGTTTTTAATTGTGATTTTCAGCGACTCTGTAACTCTGTAAGTATCTTCTTTCTTTCTGATTTCAGGCAGGAATTTACTGATTATTTGGTTTATTGGTTATTGCTAGTTATTTGATTTAGTTGTCTGAATTTCAATATTTTTTGATAATTGTTTCATTGACTGGTATTATTCTGTTAAACTGCTAGACTACTAGTTATCTGTTTGATAAGTGTTGATATTGATTTGATTTGATTTAGGGTTGATTTGCTAGTTATTTGCTAGTTCTTGCTGTTAATATAGTTTTTCAATGTCTAAAAGGATCCATAAACATGAATCCGGTCATTCAAAAAGGGAAAAAAAAGCAAGATTAGAAGGTCTAGTTGAATCACAGCATATCTTGTTTTATATGTTGTGCTATCATCGTGAGTTCTGCAGGTAAGTTTTTTTTTTTGAAAGGGCCTCATTTTTTTTTCGCTTTAAGCCTCTCAAAAGCTTGAGCCGGCCCTGATATCGGGTCAATATGAGTTCCAGGGAATAAGAATAATGCGCAATCCTGCAACCATACCCGACGCCGAACGGTTCATTTTGGTAGTTCTGAGCAACGAGCATGGGCATGAGATCACGGTGGCCATAGACACCCGTGACTTGTATGTGGTGGGTTACCAAGGAGGGGGGGACTACTGCTTCTTCCTCTTGGATCATGATCCCAATGCTGCTCCCTACAATTTGCTTTTCCCAGAGATTCATAACCGGCGGCACCGGAGAAACTTACCGTTCGGGGGCCACTACACAGGGGACCATCAACTGAACAGCCTGGCAGGGGATCGGAGACATATAACTCTGGGGATGGGGAGCCTAAGTGATGCCATACAGTGGCTAAGCATCAGAGGTCCGCATCAAGGGCTGGATATGCAGACAGCGTTTGTTGTTATCATCCAAATGATATCAGAAGCAGTAAGGTTAAAGTACATCGAGCAAAGGGTGGTGAACACCATGGTCGGGCGCGGACCTACATATTTCCGGCCCGACGACCTCATGCTCGACCTTGAGAACAGCTGGACCGACTTCAGGGACGCAATGGTGCAGGCGGATCTGACAGGACGCTTTCCGGGGCTAACGATTCATGGCCTAGGTTCTGTGACCAGCGTCACGTATACACTCTTCACCTATTTAGCGGTCATCAAGTACGGGAGGTTTCATAATGCAGGGCTACTGTCGGTTTCTCGAAGGAATAGAGGTCACCATAATCATGATGATGGTAATGATTGGTACGGGCCACGAGGTGGAGGAAACAATCATCAAGGTCGCCCATCGGCGGGACCTTCTCGCAACCGAGGTAACCAACCTGCTGGAAGAAATAATCCCCGTCGTAGGCAGGAACTTTGATTAATTAATTAATTCATCCTCTCTAAACAATATATATTTATATATTTGCATGTGCTTTTCTTTTCAATTTGGTGGTCTTTTCCATTTCTGTGAAGTTTCTCCTGCAGGAAGTTGTTGTGTGCATCTGCAGTATTGCGATATTCCCCGAAAACATATATATTATAAAGTCTTCCTTTATAATTTGGTGATATTTTCCTTTATTTTGTATTTACTATTTGATAAATCAAAATAACAAGTTTTTCTTCATACACAGTGAACGGTCTAGCTCAAATTCATGCCCATCGTGGCCGACTTTTTCCAATCACAACAATCTTTACTCACTAATTTCTCGTGGGCAGCTGTGAAGTGTTCGTGCATGTACTTGTACCCTAGTTGTGGACAACCATATATTTTAGGACTCATTTCCAAAGTTAATAATCAATTTTCTAGTACTCCCTCTGTCCCTCAATATAGGTCGTTTTAGGTTTTGTTTTTTGTTTCACAATATAAGCCGCTTTAGAGTTTCAATGAGCATTAAATTTTTTTCAAATTTACCCTTAACCAAAACAACTTGTACTCCTGGAGTATTTTAATCTTGGTATAGTGTAAAGGGTAGGTTAGTAAAATGCATAGTAAAAATTAATGAGATTTAGTCTATTTAATGCTTTTCTTAATGGGTGTGCAAAAACCTTAAACGACCTATATTGAGGGACAGAGGGAGTATGTTGAAGGAAACTCCCTAGTTTTCTCGTTCTTACTAAACGTTAATTAAGCCTATTTTTAATGCTAAAAACGTTGATTAAGCTTAATTTTGGGAGATATTCTTCTTTTTTTTTTGATGTAAACGATGTTTTATTGTGGGAGATATTCTTTTTTACCAAAAGCTTTGGCAGATAATTTAGAATAATGAAATCGCTAATTAGTCATGCCCCAGGTGGTTATGGATTGTAAATCAAAGAAAGACGGACTCCATTATTAGGATAAAAATAAAGCTCAATCGCAAGTGGACGATTTTCCTAATGGAGACCCATGTTAATTAAATTATATCATATATTTTTTTTTTGTCGAAAGGGTAAATATATATTAATTCAAACCGAGTACAACATACATATTACAATAACATAGATTGCTAGAAATTAGGGAAAGAACGTAATTAAAAACCACAAATATAGTGGAATAAATCCACATACAAAGCATGAACCATAAATATAAAATGATTACACTTAGATCCGGACATAGGCAAAGGTTAGAACACAAACCAAAGAACTTGCAGCTGCCCATGAAAGGGAGGACGTGATGTCCGCATAAAGCAGGACTAGCCCCAAACAGCAACCAAGTTTGCATACAGTGGTCGGCAGCTATCGGCTTTAACTCTGAGACGCGAGCAAGCCAAGCAATAGCCATCACCGGACAAACGGAAGAAAGCCAATATCCGCCCTTGAGAGTAAACACTTCACAAAATGCTCCATACTTCACACTATAACACCAAACCGTCACCTGCAACAGACCTAATTCAAGGCCACTGGAAAAAAGGAAGAACAACTCGCCATCTCTTGCCTTTGTATCCGTAGATCTAGAAGCCTCGAGGTTGAAAGCTTCAGATCCATAGAAGCCAGGAGAACAGGCCAAGGAGGAGATGTTGAGAGTCTCCAACAACAAAACGATGGATTTGGAATCCATGTGAATCAGCCCAAAATAATAATATTATATCAGCAGCCACAACCGCTTTTGTCATGAATTTTCGAGTTTATTGTTCAGAAATATGCTAGCCTAAATCTCACGCAACAAGAATGAGAACAAAACTCATGGAATAATATATTATTAGTGAACTCATATAATCTAGTTTATATACATTAAGGTTTAACAAAAAGTAAGAAATGCCAGTACCATTATACGTATGATTTTTCATAACTTGGTACCACTATATATCCATACCTAATCGTTGTTCTAATAAAATAGTTTTTTTTGATGCTATGTTCTAATAAAATAGTAAAATGCATATATTAATATATTGACTAAACTTTTTTTTTGATGCAATATATTAACTGAACTTAATTATATTGATATGATAATTCTTCAAAGGAGCCTCCGCTGCAAATGCTATTATCCTGAAAGGCAAGGGACAGGGGTGTGGCAGAGATACTTACTCCCATATCACTGTAGCAAACAAGAGGTGCCTTTTGTTATTTTTAATGCTAAAGAGGTGCCTTCTTTGTAGGTTCCAGAGGGAGTAAGTTGATTTGTTCCATTATATATGATGTTGATTTCTCACTCTCTTTTTCTTTATTTATCAATTTTTAATAAAAAATATCTCAATATGTGTACTGTGTAGTTGATTCACAACTAAAGAAGCAATTTTAAATTTGCATCAAAAATTTCTTGTACAGATATCTTACTAATAAAATTTTATGGAATAGCATAAAAATTTCAATTATTAAATCATTAGATTAAAATACATAAAACAAAGAGAAAAGTTACACTGTAAAGTCATCAACCCATACCCAAATGAGTCGAAGACGAGGGATAAATACATTATTGAAGGAAATTTAAGAAAAACACACAGGATTATTCAATGTTCGTCGCGGGTTGACGTTGGTTGTAATACTTAATGACCTTAATTTCCGAGAACAGGCTGAAAGTGAGGAAGTTCACATACATTTGTTGACCGGCACGATCGTGAAGCACAAGTATTCGGGTAAAGCCTTGAGGCCGTTGTATTTCTTGAGAGAGATCGTCCCAGTTCTCTTCGAGGCAGAGCATGTGCATATGTCAGGTGTAAACAACCAATACAATTGGTCGCCGTCAAAGACTGGCATGTTACGAACCACCCGGTTCTCAATATATCCTCGAACCTCACTGCTTTTGATATCATCTGGATTATGATTATGAAGGCCCGGGCTCTCTCGCTGTCCTCCACTTCGTCTCCCCCACTCAGCAACTCTATAGCCTCACCTAGCATCGTCATCCCAAGCTCAATGTGCCTCCTGTGACTACCTGCAACACTTTGGAGTGTACATGTGTGGTTGCTGCCTCCTTCATATCTGCCGCTAAATCCAAGTGTGTGTCGCCTTTGTATGTCAAGGAAGATGCTGGATCCCGTCGGCGTCGTTCAGGAACCAGCACTGTACTGGTTTCTGACTCGATAAACCACAACATGCAAATTGGTGATATATCTATTGCGACGTACGGTGATGGTCTGGCTGGATGATGCGTCGTTTGTGTGGTCCAGCTCTATGAATCTTGCGTTGTTGGGTACTGTTCTTGGGTCACACATCACTCTCATCCCAAACTCCACTACTCACTGCATCTCGCAGGGCATTGATGAGTCCCCGGTACCCATCTTGGCTTACACATCCGGTGTTCAACCTAAACGGCGGCATCGATCAAGAGAAACAAGATTAATCAAGAGGATCGTCTTTTAATTAATTTTGCAGAGACTTTGGCTGAAAAATTAATGTGGGGTTGGTCCAAGTGGTAAGCGACTTGGTTCCGCTTAAACGAGGTCTCGGGTTCGAGTCCTCATGTACGCAGAAAATCCCCATTGGGAGACTCACCCTCCATACCTAGGTGTGCGACGCGGGTCGACCGGATAAGTCTGGCCAAAACTCCGAATATCGGCTGGGAAACAAAAAAAAATAATAATAATTTTTCAGAGACTTTGGCTGCAGGTTGCTTTCTGCGCCAGCTGAAACCGAGAAGAAATGCATGCATGTTTTATTTATCTTATGCTACTTGCATTAGAATACGAACATGCACGGAAGGCGACAAATTAGTTATATCGATCTACAGCTAGATACAGACTTGCACAAATGCATCCAGAATGCAGATATATATACAATGGCCAACTTGCGGGATCAAAGCTTTATAAAGTGGACGATAAGTACTACAAATATATAAAAGAAACCAAATCCAATGATTAAATGATTACTAATTTTTTTTTTGGTCTAAATATGATTACTAATTGGAGAAGTGGTAGGTGGGTCATTAAATATAACCCAATTGGCGACCTTTGATGATTATTTCTTTGAGCCTATATGTATATGTAGTCGCTTTTCTTGCTTATCTCTGCGAACATATTAAATGTGATGCTGCTCTATGCTACTTGTATCGAGTTAATAATATGAATCAAGGGATTAATATATATACATACACATGTACACACATATTATTACTGCATTCAAAAAAAGTCTTCTTGAATTAAGGGTTTGGGTTACTAATTACTTATGAGATATGATTTCTCATTCTGTTGTTCTTTTTTTTATTTGTCAATTCTTGATGAGAAGATCTAAATAGTGGTGTAGTAAATACGTTGATTCACACCTAAAGAAGCATTTTTAAATTTGCAATTATTACTTTCTAGATTAAAATAGAGAAAGTAAAAGTTACATTTCATTGCAAAGTCATCAACCCAAATGAGTCGAAAGACGAGGGATACACATTATTGAAGGAAACTTAAGAAAAACACAACACGGGTACATGTTTAATTAGCTACTCTATGCGAAGTACGTAGGTAGCCAACTTAATTATTACTGAACTCTGTAGCATGCAGAAAATCAAAGATCCACCGGTCGGCCTGGAAGTTATATATTCAAAGATCATCAGGGTGGGATTCTGGGTCATACTTGATGACCCTAACTTCAGAGAAGATGCTGAAAGTAATGGTGTCCACTTCGTATTGTTGACCGGCACGATCGTGCAACACAAGTGGTCGGGGAAAGGTTCCACCATTATTCTGTGAGCGTTGGATTTGTTCAGAGAGATCGCTCCAATTATTTTCCAGGCTGAGCATGTGCATGTCAGGTTGAAACATCATATAGTATTGGTCGCCGTCGTAGACTGGCATGCTATCAATCACCCGTTTCTCAATATACTCGAACCTCACAGCTTCTGATACCATCTGGATGATGATTATGAAGGACCGGGCTCTCTCGTTGTCCTCCACTTCGTCTCCCTTACACAGCAACTCTATAGCCTCGCCTAGCATCGCCATCCCAAGCTCGATGGTCTCCCTGTGACTACCTGCAACGCTTTGGAGTGTGTGGTCGCTGCCTTCATATCTACCGCTAAACCTAAGTGTGTGACGCCTTGCTCCCTCGGGTATGTCCGGGAAGACGCTGGAGCCCAGACCAGCATTAGGAGGGTAGTCGCTGTCATCGAGGAACCAGCACTCATCCCCGACCCGATAAGCCACAACGTACAAGTTGGTGATGTCGATTGCTATGGTGATGGTCTGTGATGCGTCGTTTGTGAGTTCCACCTCTATGAACCGTGGTTCGTTTAATAGTGCTAGTGCGTCTGGGTTACGCAACACTCTAATGGTCTCTATCTCCACTCTACTAGTTGTTGCATCTCGCAGGGAGTTAATGAAAACCCGGTAGCTCTCTTGGCTTACGCATTCGGTGTTCAACCTAAACGCCATATCTTTGATATGATCTCTCAGGAATCTGCACAACTTCGACAGAGCAAAAAAAATTGTACAAGCTTGAAGGACGGGCTTATCAGGGTAAGTTTGGAGAATGTCTCAACCGAGAGAGGGGAAGCATATATATTAATATATATATACGCACCAAAGAGGTGATGATTCTTGAGTTGTATATGTGTTGCTGGCCTTTAATTAATGCAATACACAGGAAGGAAGGAAGGTGGGCTGGTTTTAATTTCTTCAAAGTGTGAATATAAAATATCTTACGACCTCTAATTTTATTATTTTATGATGCAGTGCCCTGTGATATGTCTTGATTAGGTTTTGGCTTATTATAATAGCATGAAATTACTGAATATTGTCTACAATGCAGCATGTTCCCTCAATATTAAAATGAAAATTACATCTAGAATGATGCCATATCCTCAGTGTCAAAGTATTTATAAATAAAAGAAAGACTCCTGAAAGACTTCATTTATATATATATATATATGTAAAGGATAATAGAACATTGTAAAAATAAAGAAAAACTTCTTGATATAACTAAAAAAAAGAATATATATAGTTTAAGAGAAAAGGAAAGTCTGAAAAGTAAGCACGCCGTACTCACAAATTTAAATAGTGTTTGTTTGTTTGAGGAAAAAATAAAAGAAGAACATATATTTTCTTTTTTTCAAAAAAGAAAAAAGAAACATATATAGTTGGTTTGCATCTTCATTAATTAATCCGAAAAGGAGAGAAAAGCAAGAACATGAAGGCTGTCCCTTCCAGATAATTACCTCCTAGTCCACGACTTTGTCAATGTGAACAAAGAAAATGTAGAATATGCGACGTAATACAGCTATATGAACATTTGTTTAATTCGACCATATATACATCTGCAATCAGCCATGACTCTATTAATTTCTTAATAATTACTATACCTGACCAACGATTAATTAGGACTTTATTTTGGTCTTTTTTTAACTTTATTTTGTCTCATACCAGACCTGGGAATCTTCTTTCTTATATCATCCAATTGGTCTTTAAAAACTATTTTTCTGTAACAATTTTATTTTTACAAGTTAGAATATTTCAACTTGATAGACAGCCAATAATGTCAAATAGAACATTGTGCCAAATGAATATTGAGGTCATCTGTTGTTCCATTTTGTATGTTTCAACTTCACTTCAATCGTTCAGTGGTTCAAACATTTTGCCAAATGAATATTATCACCAGCTTACAGAAAAGGAAGATGTTTTCATCCTGATCAATGTGTTTTACAAAATCATATGAAAAAGGAAGATTAGCATTTAAAAAAACTATATGCTGTGATGGCTTGAACTTTTGGTTAAGTCATCGAGTTATAGAACAGTGTAATTGTAATCACTAGCTACCCTAAATGAGAAATTTTTTTTTATATATATATAAATGATGATATATATTAGTATATTCAAACAAAAATTTAATGTACAACAGGTTACGGTCAGAGCAAGGATGATCTAAACCTGGAGACAGCAATAATGACGCGTGCAATTGGAGAAAGAAAGATACAACCGAAACAAGAATAGAAACACAAAGGGGCTGAAACTAATATAACAATATATTATTAGTAGACTCACATAATCCAGTTGATTAAGGTTTAGAATTTAGAAATATGTTATAGAGATGTTTGTACCATTGTAATAACTGGTACCATTAACCACAATACATACCTAATCGTTGTTCTAATAAAATAGTAATAATATATATCAACAAGCTAGACTATATAGATTGATATGATCATAATTCTTCATGAGAGCCTTCGCTGCCATATCCTGATGAAAGGCAAGGGACAGGGGGCGTGACAGAGATACTTTCTCCCATGGCATTGTTGCAAACAACAGGTGCCTCCTTTGTAGGCTCTAGAGGAGTAAGGTTGATTTGTTCCATCCTGATGTTCTTGCAGCCTGTTGTTGAATCGCAATCCAATTTAATTGCTAGGTCATTCGAAAATGTTCCTTGCATATTGGTGAACGTAATGTCACTCACTGCTATAGCCTTTCCCTGCGTAAAATATATATTTTTTGTTCAAAATAATATATATATTACATGAGTACTTGCAATTATCACTTGTTTAATTTCTGATTAATTAGTATTTGCATAGTTCTTTTATAGATTTTTACCTTCTCTGCGCAAACCTTGGCGCCGTTGCAGTAGTGTTGATCAATTACGATTGGCTTTGTAGTCCCATCAAACCATATATGATCATATGTGATCTTCCTGGCAAAGCCCGTTCCTCCCTGAAGAGTTTGAACTTGTTTAGAAAAAACAAAATTCAACGAATGATATATTAAGTTGAACGTGTTTAGTTTTGACAAGTTATTTACAGGCACTGTCTTGATTCTAGCTCCATTCTGAGTTGTAGTGAAGTTGCAAAACTGTACATGCACCTCCTCCACGCTATCATCCGTGGCACTATCACCTAGACTTCCAATGCTACCACCCCAAATATGTACAAAATCACAATTTCATATATTACATTAGACTTTATATACATATATATAACTGATGAGAAGAAACCTTCCTAGCTATGTGAAAATTGGTATTTTGTATACAAACCTAATTCCATGCCCAGGTCCGCATGCAATGTTGGTAATGTTGACATTGGAGCACCCGCCATTTATAGCGATGCAGTCATCACCTAATAAATTAATTTTATGCAATCCAATAACAATAATGTGTCATATGAACGAGGTAATAATATAACCTGTCAAAGAAATAATATATAGTAAAATAAAATAGAGAGTCTTTTAATTACCTGTTCCTATGGAACTATCAAAAATTTTGGCATTGGTTGTGCCAGAGAGGTCAATTCCATCAGTATTAGGACTATCTTCCGGTGCAATAATTTTGATATTAGACACAGAGACACCAGTACAATCATTGATAACAACATGGGCTCTTGGGCTGTTAATAAAGGATAGTCCACTTATTGTGAGATCATTACACCCGTTGAAGAGTAGAGCCTGCAAAAAAAATTTTAATCATACAATATTTATTCCATCACTAAGTTTTTAAACCAAAAATAGCTAAAAATTGAAGTGCACAAACTAGAAATTTTATTTGAGATAAAGATTGAGATGGGGATAATAAATTGGGCCTGGGTCATTACTCTGGGCCGCTCGCACTTTTTCTGAGCCCACCATGGTGCGCCCTGTCCATCAATGGACCCGGGTCCATCTAATAACAGGCCGCTAATTTCTTTGAAGCACAGCCAACAATCACTTGTACAGTTTCCCCCCATGCACTAACTGTGCTGGGTGCTACAATTTTTCCTAAAACCTGCAATCAATAATTTATCGAGTCATTGATAATTCATATATTGATGTTCTTTTTTTATTATTTTTCCGCAATTGGATATTTCTGTTTTGAAGAGTGCATGCAAAACAAGATTTATAAAATTTTCATCAAACTAATATTTTACTAATAGGAAAATTAGTCGCTTATATTTTAATTACCTGAATGTGAATATTGTTGGCTTTGCAAGGACCTTTAAAATTTAGAGGCTTCAATAAGAATGTACCACTGGGTATTTGAAGAGTCGGTGTGCCTCCAATAGCTCCACATACTGCTGTCCATGCTTTAACAAAAGCCTTGAAAAGAATCGTACCGTTAGATATAGAGATCACCACATCTATATGCATATTAAATATTTTTGTAATTTTAAAAAATCACTATTAGAAATTTGAAATTTAGACGAGCTATTGGCGATTAATAACATTGTTGTAATAATTAATGCGCTTCCTTTACTCCTAAATCTCAATAAGTATAAGCCATGGATATATTTTTTGAGGGACTTATATTTGATGATTACATATTGGAAAATAATAAACATTCAACTTATAAAACACAAAGGAAAAAATATGGCACTCTGTGTCACTCTATGGGGTATTTAAAAATAATTACTTGTGTGTCATCGGTTTGGCCATCTCCTTTGGCACCATAATCCATGACGCTGAAGGTAGTTTGCCCATATCCGATGCTTAGGTTAAATAGGGAGATGCAGAGGATGAAAAAGATGACTTGGAAACCCTGCATATATTCAGCAAAATTATATAAGAGGCAATCGTAACCCAAAAAGAAAAGCTATTTACAGTGAAATATTAACCAAAATATATAGAAATTCATAAACATCAAACCAAAAAAAGTTGATTAGCAACTTTTTTATTGCTTGGAAAAAAAATAATATGACTATCGATCGACAGTGCTATAGCACTAGCTAGAGTAGCTCCATGCTGCACATCCAGATGAATGATGAGAACGTAAACAGCTAGTGCAAATAATGTGAAGACATACAGTAATTGCTCAAATTAAAAGAAAAAAAAAAGAAAAGTGAAACGAAGCCAAAAATTTGCAAACTAATTGGGTGGTGTGTAAGTCTTTCCTCACCATTGTTCACTGCTGAGATGCTCAATTTTTTTCTTCTTTGACGAAAGAGAGACTAATGAAGATGAATATTGTTGTGCAATTCTGGTTTCTTATATATAGTGAAAATATTTTCTTGTGCCCAAAAAAAATTCCTTACATGTTCACCAAGCACATTAATTGTTACATAATCCATTACCAATATTTTTCCTTGATCTTCAACGGGTAGGCGGTGATGACATAGAATTTAGGGTGTAGTAATGGGATAAACTCTAAGTCCATGTCACAAAACCAAAATTCGACGGTAAAGTTAGTATAATTAAGTCAAGTAAGCAAGATTTTCTGACATATTAATTGAACAGAATAATTAAATTTTGGTAATCTTTCTTTTTTACCTCAAGATTTTTTTGATCTTTATCTCGGTGAAAGGTTGATTTACTATCGACGACCGTATTGTGACTTGTACAATACATATTGTGACTGTAAAATTTACATATTGACGCATTGAAATTTATGATTAAGATAAAGTGACACTTATTACCAAGATTCTTGTCTATCCCAAAAATAAGAGACGGCCCCATCTAGGTGTATATTCCTGTTTTCATTAAAAAAAACTAAACATTTTTTTCCATAAAAAGAAAGTGAAAGCCTTCCTTGTACAACCCTTTTCAAGGTTTCAGGGGCCACATCATGTATAGGCTGCGTTAATAAACGACATTTCATTGCATGTATTCGGGCCGGTGAAACTATAATTGTGGGCCGCAGCTCCATCGTAAGGCGCTGTATGGGCCGTATTGTTCTTCTTGGAGGCTTTGGGCCAACATGGAAAAAAAAATCTTTATTTTGCCAAGGAAAAAAACTTGGGTATGTATAAGATATATGCCGTAGTGTATGTACTTGAAAAAAGAAAAAGATTTTTTTTTTGACTTGATAAAAGATATATGTGGAGCTTGGAATTAAAAAAAAATAATTCACCAAAATATAAATAGCAAACAAAATTATATTCGCAAATAAAGAAGGAAAATAAATCCGTTCTCGAGAAGGATTTTATCATACTTTGATGTGAACAAAAATGGATATCTGGAATTAAAAGACAGAAATATAACGTTGTTAGATACTGTAATAATCCATTAGCCAAAACTGATTGCGTATTCTGGCAGCCTAACTCTTGGTCCCAGTTGTTGTTTTATTGGGGGAATAAAAAAACGCACATGAGAAAGAAGAGGACTCTCTCCTATTTTCCTCCAACCCTGTGTTTCTGTCCTTAGGAGAAATACCAACTCTTTAACTATGAACTCAGGGGTAAAGCTTGTATCTTGATAATCAGAGCAATCGAGAACATGAAGGGGATTCCTAATTCCAGATTAACTCCTCCTCCTACCCACTTGAAAACATCACTTGCTGCTCCTGATTCCTTGCTTCTGTATCGTAGAGATTGCTGCTTCTGCAAGTTCGGCGGCTATCCTGCTAGAAGCTCCGGGGAGCACAAGTTGAAGTTCAAGCTTGTGGCTCATTCTCTTGGGGACAAGTGGAAGCTCAGTGACATCGATACCCGTAAGAAATTTCTTGTCTTTCACTGTAAAGTAGCTGTTTTTTTTTTTTGGGTTATCATTCTTCTTTTTGGTGTATTCTTCTTTTTAGTAACTTGTGATATGTTTAAAACTAGAGCTGCATAGGATGCTAATGACGAGAAATTATTGAAATTGTGATTGTGCCGGAAGTGATGTATATAACTGAGGGGAGTTGTTGGCCCTGTGGTATGTGGATGATTGAGGTTAAGAATAAACATTGATTTTGTCTGCTTTGTCATTTTTATTTATTCAGCTTGTGCTTAGGACTTCGGCTATAGGATACTCTCATTTACTGTGTGTAATTTTATTCTCTTCACAGATGCAGTGCAAGAAAGATTGAATTCATGGCTTTCCAAGACCCAAAATTTTTTGAATGAGGTGACATCGCCACTTGTGAAACCTAGTCACAGCGGAAAGCCCGGTCCTAGAAATGTATCTGATGCTCAAGAGCTGGAGGAAATATCTTTGGCAGAGCAGACCATTCATAGAGAAACACCAAATGGGGTTCTTTCTTTAGCTGCTGCAGTATCAATTGAACAATTTAGCCGGTAACACTGTCTATCCATATGGTCATTGGTTTCAACATAATCTTAGTGGTCCATGCTTGCGTTCTTTCTTAGGATACTGAAATAAGAAAGATAGGAGGGAAGTAGTTCTCCTGCCAAAACAGAAAAATATAACTGTGGAAGCCAGTGACATCCCTCAAATTTATCTGATGTATTTCTTCTCTGGTAGGACAAAATCTGTATCCAGAATCCCTTTCAAGTCCATTAGTTCTATTAGCTACTAGGTTGGTGAGAAAAAAATTAAAATTTGCTGGAAATGTTTCATTGTGCTCAACTAATAACCTCACAGGAAATTCTATAGTGGACCGAGCCAATTTCTTTTTCCAAGATGTTCCTTACATTCTCTGACTGTTAGATTGATAATTGGATTATGGTTTGACACTTGGCATGTAAAATTTTCAGGATGAATGGATTGAGTGGGCATAAAATGCAAAAGATATTGAAAGCGCTTGTTGCTGAACCTATTTATAGTGATGCTCGGAACTTGGTGGAGTACTGCTGCTTTAGATTTTTGTCAAGAGATAGCTCTACTGTTCATCCCTCCCTCAAGGTTTGTAGATGTTCTATTATACTAAATTGGTCTTGATACGTTAAACATAACCTATCATGTAGTTTGAAAACGTAGTTGTGAGGAAAAAAAAAATGATAACGATGTATTGATCTCACTAGTTAATCTTTACTTCATGATGGCATGCTTCCAGGAATCTAGGTCTTCTTGTATGCCTCTTTCTTGTAATAGATTGATTGGCTAAGAAGTCTATGATCTTCTTATTACAAAGTTGTTATCTGAAAGCTAATTCAGTTGTTCTCTTATTTGATTTCAACCCGACATGCCTGTAGGAACCAGCATTTCAGCGACTAATATTCATCACAATGGTTGCGTGGGAGAATCCTTATCGTAAAGAAAATGATTCTGAGGAAGGTTCTGTCCAGGTACATCTTTTCAGATTCTCTATTAATTTGACCTTCTTTTGCAGAAATGCAATTCCCGTTCTAATTTAAATAAAACATGAGTATGTTATTTCATCTTTATAAAGATATGGGAAACTTGTAAGTACATCAATGTGGTTTGATTTAAAAAACTAGATTGTAAATTCCAATTTTTACTTTTCTCTTGCAACATATTCCACTAGAGCTCTGAGACTGATTGTGAAATTTCTCATCTTTCTGGCACTGCAGGGGAAATATGTAGGAGAAGAAGCTTTTGTGCGTATTGCTCCTGCTATATCAGGTGTTGCTGATCGCTCCACAGTGCATAACCTTTTCAGGGCTCTTGCTGGCGATCAACAGGGAATCTCTTTAGGCGTGTGGCTTACTTATATTGATGAACTTCTCAAGTGAGCTTCGTAATGTCTCTTATGGATGTATCTATTCCGTTATGGTTTGTTTGTAGTTCTGTTCTGAAATTGTGGAATCATTTTCTACAATGTATATATATCATGATTAATTCCTCTGAGTTTTAGTGCAGAGTGCATGAAGGGCGGAAGTCATATGAGATTCGTGAGGGCATTCAGCCTTCAGATGAGAGAATCTTATGCATTGCTTCTAGCAGGAAACGGCCTGTCCTCAGGTGGGAGAATAACATGGCATGGCCTGGGAAAGTTACTCTAACTGATAGAGCACTCTATTTTGAGGTACTTAATGTTATTATTTCTGTCAGAGTTAGTGCTTTTAAGTTCAAGTCTGGTTTATTGATCCCAAAAAGAAAAGAAAAAAACAGTTTCAGAGTTAGTGCTATGATCAGGTGAACCTTAATACAATAACATTTCATGTAAAAGTTTCTTTCCCTTCTCAAAAGAATTCTTGTCTAATGCATTTCTTCTAGGCAGCTGGCATGTTCGGGCAGAAAGGTCCCATGAGGTTTGATCTTACAAGAGACGGATTACGGGTGGAGAAAACGAAAGTTGGACCTTTGGGTTCTGTACTTTTTGATTCTGCAGTTTCTTTATCCTCTGGGTCCAAGTAAGTGATTCGCCAAACCTATCATTGTTAGCCACTATTTGCAGTTTCCTTAACTCTTGCATCATTCCTGTTCCTTGAATGCCTACCAGCTGGTTGTTGCTTTCTGGATTTTGTACAAATTCATTCATTAATAGGAGAGCAACATTAATGTGTACATATTCTGTTCAAATGCTGTTAAGTAGAAATCTTTGCCTCCTTTCTACTTCCGTATACCAATTTTGAATTTTTTCATTCAGTTCAGAGAAGTGGGTGCTAGAATTTGTTGACTTGGGAGGTGAATTGAGACGGGATGTTTGGCATGCATTTATCCATGAAGTTATTACTTTACATAAGTTCATTCGTGAGTTTGGACCTGAGGATGATGATCAGTCAATATTTCATGTTTATGGAGCCCAAAAAGGGAAGGAAAGGGCTAGCACCAGTGCCATTAATGGTGTTGCCAGACTTCAGGCTCTTCAATTTATGCGGAAGTTGCTGGATGATCCTATCAAACTTGTTCAGTTCTCATATTTGCAAAATGCACCCTACGGAGATGTTGTCTACCAAACACTAGCCGTCAATTATTGGGGTGGACCATTAGTGAAAAGATCTAGAGAAGCCGAGGATCAACTTGTTCTAGGAGCAAGGCCTTCTGATGTGCCTGTAGAAGTTAGTAATCATGTATTTGATATAGATGGAAGTGTCTACTTACAGAAGTGGATGAGGTCCCCATCTTGGGCTTCCAATGCTTCCATTAACTTCTGGAAGAACACCTCAGTAAAACAAGGGCTAGTATTAAGTAAAAATCTTGTTGTGGCTGGTGCAACTCTTGTCGAACGAGCAGCATTGACCTGCAAAGACAAGTTCCAGGAGGTTGAAAAAACTCAAGCAACAATTGATGCTGCCACGCTCAAAGGGATACCAAGTAACATCGATCTCTTCAAGGTTTGGCTGTTTACCTTCATTTTCTTTGTGCCCACTGAATGTTCTACTCGTTGAAATTGCTTCATATCATAGTTTATCTATTAATTTTATTGATGATTAATGAAACTATTGGGAAAATTGTAATCCATAAGCTTTCCCTTCGTGTAGGAGCTGATGCTTCCTCTAACCATCATGACTAAGAATTTCGAAAAGCTGAAGCGCTGGGAGGAGCCACCTGTGACCCTCTCTTTTCTTGTGTTTTCTTATTCCATTATTTTCAGGTACATTATAGTTCTTAGATTCAAGAATTGGTAACAGGAACAAACAAACATTACTATCTATTATTAAAATTTCAGTGTTCAGTTTTGTATTATTAAAACTAAGTTGAGACATTTGCTTTCCTTTTCAGAAATTTGCTGTCATACGTGTTTCCGACGATGTTGATGGTTTTGGCAGCTGGGATGCTAACACTTAAGGGGCTAAAAGAGCAAGGTCGGCTTGGAAGATCTTTTGGAAATGTTACTATCCGTGATCAACCTCCTTCAAACACTATTCAGAAGATTATAGCTGTGAAAGATGCTATGCGTGATGTGGAAAATTATCTCCAAAATCTGAATGTCATGCTTCTAAAACTTCGGACAATTTTGCTCTCAGGTCATCCCCAGGTATGCTGACACTTAGACTTTTGAGCATGGTTACTTTTAATTGCTTGCGGTCATGTTTTCAGGGATCTAGTTTCAGTTTTTGTGGTTTTAAAGTTTATTCTTTTAGTATATGCGTATTGGTTATCAACCATGATGAGTGCTTTCGAATGATTGTGGAATTTTTTGTCAGATCACAACTGAAGTCGCCCTGGTGCTTTTTTCTTCTGCTACCATTCTCCTTATTGTCCCTTTCAAATACATTGCTGCCTTTCTTCTCTTTGATCTCTTCACACGGGAGCTCGAGTTCCGTAGGGAAATGGTTAAGAAATTCATAACCTTTTTGAAGGAGCGCTGGAATACTGTGCCTGCAGCCCCTGTAGTTGTATTACCTTTTGAAGGTGAACAGCCGAAATCAACAAATCAAAAGGAGAGAATTGATGAGCAATCAGAAAAGAGGCTATAGCAATGGCAAGCCTTAGATAAGGAAGACATGCATGGCATATAGATTTCATTAGAAAAGCCATCTGTAGTATTTTTGGTTCATTCTTGTATACTAACTGGAATACCTTAAGAGCAACTATTAATAATACATCCATACTTGACAGGATGCTGCATGATTGTAAGGCATCAATCTTTTCTGAATGCTCGAAATCTGTGTGTGTGTTTCATTTGTACAGATATAATCGAAGTGCAAGGACATCAGTTAAAAGGAAATAAAAGAGACAAACTTTCATATTCAAAAAAGAGAAAAGGAAAGGAAACAGACCAACTCAAGCAAGTTCGTTCTTATGGTCAAAGAACTTGCAAAAGTGAAAGACAATGTACGTGTGTGAAATTGGGCACTCCAACCTTTTGATGTCAAAATTATGTAAAAGTATGTACAGAGATTGTTAAAGCTTGATTTGCAGAATCAATGCCAATGGTAATGCAAGCATCAGAAGCAGCCATTCTTGGGGATAAGCTTTTGAGCCACTTGATGTGTTGCAAACAAGTTTCTTGTCATGGTAAGAGCACACCGTCTGGTTCCTGGATGCATCATCAAGCAGTTTGTAAGAAAAGTGATTCACATTAACATCAATCCAGCATTTTTTGATTTAGTCCTAAATTATCATAGTAAACAGCTTAATTCCTTTACATTTAATAGAGCTATCAATAGATGTGTATATGAGCTTACCTGGAAGCACAGAAGGTGACAATATAGTCTGATGCAGAGCATGTTATTATAGTTGTGCGGTCATCAAGTGCATAACTAGAAGCTGCAGGGCATACTTGTTTGAAACTCATTGAGTAATTTGTGGGCAGACATGCTACAGGATCCTGAAATGCTCCTCTGCAACAATACTCATCAGTGTTAAACACCTCACATGCACTCCTGCAAGCAATGACCTTTCCATCAGACTTTACTGCCAGCTCTGAAGAGCAGTTTTTCCTCAGGTCTCCATCACAACCCGCAATGCTACAATTTCCTTTACCCTTGACAGGTGAAATTACTATAGGCAGATTAAAACCATCCACCAAGCTAACATCATAGAAGTCAAGGTCCCCAAGGGTAAACTCTGCAATCGAGTTGGGTGGGCTACTAGGGGCTGTACAGTTTAGGGAGGTGCCACAGCTTCCTGTCTGGCATGTTCCGGTGCCGTTTTTGTCGAAATTGCAGCCTGTTCGAGCCCATATCCGGCCACTCCACCCAGATGGAGCATTGTACAGGGCAGTTTGGTCTGGTTTCAGGGAAAATCCATCCCCATGATTGTCGTCACCCTTTGTGATTATAGCAGGCCATATCGTTTCTTCGCAGTGATTAACTAAGGTGAAAGTCTTCACATTTGTTGACGTGTTTTGACCTATCCGGCATCACAAGCATAACAACACATACGTCAAATGCAATTCGACACTAGAACTTTACATTACATATACATAAACTTAGACATGAATGAAGAATGTTACCTGATGCAAAAATGAAGAAGATGAACATGAAAGTGAGATGTAAAATGAGATATCTAGCCATCTCAACACTTTGTAATTACTGGACTAGCTTCTTCCGGGTCAATTAGCTAGCAAACTGCACTCTAGTGTGGCCTTGAAGGAGTTGTTATATGGGTGCATGGATAAAAAGAGAAGCAGAAGAATACGTGTTGAAGAGAGTGAATCAACTGGGCACTGACACCCAAGAAAGGTTCCTTCCTTACATGCCTAAACCAAATATTGATTCCTTGCTCCAGCTATATTTGTTATAACAAATCGTTCGCTTTGCATTCATTAATTCACTTTACACTTCAGATGTTTTGCTTTTTCTTCAAGTCATCACTCAACTAAGTATCCAGTTCTCATAGCATAGTTTCTTTGCTTAGTTTCTAGCCTTGAGGAAATGCAAGAAGATAAAGTGTCAAATTCTCTAGCATCTAATTATATTGAGGTTCTTGACAAATTGGTTACCAGTCCGTGAGTGCCGGATGGTGCAATTGACCTGCAGCAGGTAGTTGGGGTCAATTTGTATAGAATCACAAACCACAGTGATTCCTACATACACGACTTGTCGGACGATGATATGCATTAAGACCAACGCTACCTCATGTACTACATCCCAAGTTTAAAACCTGATGGAAATTTAAGAAATTCCAACCCTTTTTCATTAGGACCAATTAATGCAAAGATTAGTCAAATTTCTCTCTCAATTTGATACTACCATACAGTAGTAATTTAGTCAATCATAATTTCTTAAAAAATTAACTAATTTAATAGTAATTTTTTCCAAGGAAAGGAAAAACGCCATCACCACCGCAAAAACAGTGATTTTGAGTATATAACATACGCACACAACAACAAACAATGTAGAATTTAATAGTAATTTTATTCTTACTAGTGGGATATATAAAGAGTATATATAATATATATATATACTCCACCAAATTGGTTGAAAAAAATTATTTCGACGTTAAAGACCCCACAAAATATGGAGCCAGGCCCCGACAGGACAGAGTGAAAGATGCATGAAATTCTCTGGTTTAAAAGCTGGCACTAATTGCATGGATCGGGATTTCTCTGGTAAAGCTGTGTAGTCTAATTCGACGACCACTCACTCTCAATACTTTAATGTCTCTTTCTCCCTGATAGCTCCATCATCCAATATTTCACAGCTTTTCTGCTTAGTTGCTTTCTGCAGTGTTGGTGTAAATGTAGCATTATTTCTCCATATATAGTTTCTTTCCTAATACTACTTACAAGTCCTAGAGCATTTTGTGGCTTCTGCTTGAAAGGCCGGCATTTATTGAGTCTTTCATGATCAATAGCTGGCCTGACTACGTACTAGCTAATGATCACAACCGGCTCTCTCGCCCATTAAATATTCAGCAGTATCAGAAAAAAAAAAACCACATTAATATTCTTGTCTCTTATAAACGACTAACTCCTTAATTCTTCTTTTTCTTTAAAATAATGGACAGAACGCAGAAATGAGTGCATGCATGCAACTATATTATATATGATCATGGACTAATCAATCTTTTTTATTATTTCAATTGTTCAAAGAAAATTATTGAAAGAGGAACCAACTTGAGTACTAGATGATCTAAATCGATCATCTTAGCGTTTTAATTCCGGATGGGTCAGGTCAAGGAGACATCGATTTCATCGTACCCCGAACCTTTGTTGTACAGAGTGTGCAAGATTTGAACTGTTCATGAAACAAAATTTTAATGTCTTTGCATAATATCAGTAGGGGACCGAGCCGTGCTGGTGGTAGTTCACATGGTGTTGTTGTAGACTTGTGGTGGCTGCTAGTATAAACTACTAGTAGAGGACGAGGACGTGATTTAAAATGCAAGAATTTAATGTGGTGCAAGGATATGGCAAGTTGGCAACACCCGTGTTCTTATCAAATTAAACACCCATTCCAATCAAAGGACTATATACATGTAAATGTCCCTTAATTAATTCTTGTTTAGGTCGTTGCGATTATTAAAACAACGGTTTCAAACTGTACGTATATAGGACTTGGAGTTGGAAAAAGTGTTAGGGTTCTGGATTTTCAGGTTTTTGGGAAAGAGAACATTGTGGTGTTTGTTCCAGTGTGAAGACATATTCAACACTCTATTTTCAGCTTTCACACCTCTGATCTTGCATAAAAAAGCAAGTTTACGTCGCTTTTATGAAGATGTTTTTTTTGATGCTAAAGCTTTTATGAGGATGTAAGCCGTCATGTAATTAAAATGCACATGGAGACCATATCATTAATTATGTAATACGGTGAGTGCACACACTCTCTAATTTAGTAACTGCTTTTTTCTTTCAGTATTATGTAGCCTTAAGAAATTAAGAAGGACTATCAATATCTCAAACTTTGAGTATTACTCCCACCATCCCACTCAAGCTGTCTATCTAGGGGAAAAAATTCGACCCACTGTCAACTTTAAATACTTTCTCATCGTTTCAAGGTAGCTTTCAGTGCTATTTTCAAAATTTATTTTTCCCTTTATCTTTATCTTTTATTTTCACAATTAATTTTTCTCTAGATTGAATCAAAATTAATCATATTTTAAATTATTGTGCCAACACCTAAGACGAGTTCTGTTTGAGTGGGAGGGCCGTGGGAGTATATATCACGATTGCTGATTTAATTCAATTTTATCAGACACGGCAAAGTACTATATATATCAACGCCTAAGAAAAGGGCACGCATTTATGTGCCTTCTTTTTCTCTTTGAGGAAGAGCATTTATGTGCCTTTGGCTACCAACTTTAACGACAAAATAATTCTAGCTAGCTAAATCCTGTGTACCTTATTGTCACTCCTTTATCCCTTCACTTATTTCACCACTACTCAACCACCCCAAGCTAATAAATTTGTTTTGGATTCTATTATCATTCTGATGGATCATTATCAAAATTAATTTATCTAGCATGCGGTTATTAATTAATTAGCCTTAATTAGTAATATCTTATATAACATAATACGTGTACGGAACGACTGATAGCCATGCTCATGCTCATGCAAATTTGCGGTTATTAGAGTAGCTCATGCTCTAAGAAAATTTGCACTAGATAGCCAAACTTTTCATTTATGGAACGACTGTGTTCCTGATTCTATTAAACCTCTTGTTTCAGCGGATTTATAAGCAATGAAAGTATTTCTGTTCTCAAAAAAATAATACGTACTGTAGAGAAATATTTGTGAGTGCTCTAGTATATATGCTGGAGGATTTGAATTTTCTCTTGGTATATAAGACGATATATGTATAGAGACCAATATTGTTGAAGAGAACGTAAGTGCGTAGTTCTACATATGTAATAAGTACGCAGCAATAAATTAAATTGAAATGCAATAATTGAGACATTCAATATAAATGCTTAACTAGAGTAACAATTTGAACCTGCAGCTTCATTAAAATTTTCCGAAACAGACCAATGTCACATTTGACATACCCAGATTGAGTACGTACTGTAATATGCTTAATTGCATGATACAAATCACAAACACAATGACCAAATGTAAAATATTAAGTCCCAAACCCCGACATCTTAATTTGTCAACAATGAACCTTGAATTCATAGTATACATTACATCCTAAGAAAAAAAAAATAAATCCAAATTAAAAATAAACAGAAGAAGTAAAATAACGTACGGATCGCCACTCTAGCTTGTACCAAAAAAAAAAAAAAAATACAACTAATTAACCTTTAAAGTATCCTTATCACCTTTGACCTTGTTTGAATAGTTTTTAGAATGGAAATCAAGGAACAACACCAAAAGAGACGCAATGAAAACTGCATCAAAGCACCAACCCCAGATACCAGAGCACCCTGACCCACTGAAATGATAGAAGAAGATCCACGCCATTATCGCAAAGCTTGAAAAGAACTGCACAATCTGGCAATCCGTGACAAACTTCTTCCACTTGGGGCGTATCCCTATCGCACACAGGAAGTAGTAGAAGTACATAATGACATGCACGGTCGAGTTTATGACCAGCACGCCGGGGAACAAAGACTGGGAAGTCGCCATGGAGATATAGCACATGACCACCACCGTTGCATGGTGGTAGACGTGGAGGAAGGTGAGCCGCCGCCGCCTGGACTTGCTCAAGATGATCAAGAGGGTGTCCACGTATTCAACGATCTTGGAGAGGTAGAATATGTTGGACCAGAAGAAGAGTGGCCCTTTGGGTTGGGTGTTCCTCGGGTAGCAAATGATGTACTCCACGTTTGGTGCGTGGAAGACGATGGAGAGGGAGCAGCCGATGGCCATGGTTAAGGAAAGGGCGAGGAGGACCAAGTTGTGGAGGGCGGTGAGGGCTCTGAGGATAGGTGAGGGAACGGAGGGGATGGAAATGTGGGATAGGAGGAGAGTGAGGGAGAGGTAGGTGGAGACGGTGAGGGCAAGGAAGAGAGGAGAAGAGCCTAGGGTTTGGCCTTGGCTCCAATGGAAGTTGGAGATTGTAGGGTTGTTCACAAGCCAGTATTGGAGGGTGGAGATAGGTGGGTAGTCGCTAAGGCGGTGCACCACCCAATATTTGACAGTTTGGAAGAGGAAATCCATGGTTACTTGGAGGTGGTGGTGGTGGGGTGGAGGAGAAGAGAGGAGGGTTTTTAGAGGGGAGAGTTTATGGATGTGTGCAAATTCATGGTGAATGATGGTACGGTTGGTTATGGGCCTTAATAGTGAAGGGTTTTAATGGTGGGCTATTCAACTATATTGGTTGGCTGGCTTATCAGACATCCTGGGTTTCTGTCGCTTTTCTATTTATGTCCCATTTACTATGCTAACCAAATCCTCCAGCCCTACAATACATCCCTCTATTGAAGGAAAGAGGACCAGGGACACATGTCACCTACGCCCCCACCACATAATAGAGTTGTCAGTGTTGGTATTAAGTTTTGTATCTATTGCTTATGCCCTTTCTTTCTTTTTTTCTCTTTTCGCTCATGTCCATTGTATGCAATTCACCATCTTTGTAAATTCTAATGTGAACTTCTTAGAATATATAAAAAAAACATCACTATTATACACCTTAAAGTGGGCTGGCATAAAATTTTGGGTGCCTAAGGAAAAAAAATTATTATTCAGATTTTATCCTCATTTTTTTTTTCATTACTCTTATTTCCCCCAAAAATATAGGTGGGGTGGTTATGAACTTTAATCTCTCCACTAAGAAAGAACCCACTCGACTGTGGGCCGTGAAATATTGTGTTTGTTAAAACATCAAATTCAAACTAAGACCCACTGGACTTTTGGGGCCTGATTGATTTATTGAAATACCATTTTTATTGATCTTCAAAAGCATGGGCCTAGGCCTGTGCTCTCGAAAAATTATATTCCTGCTTCGTTCTGGCCCAACTTGGTTTTATGGTGCCAAATTTATTTTGTTCGGGTTCCCTTCTTCCTTATTCTAATCGATCAAGAAAATACAGATTTGTAGGCAAAACTAGGAACAAAAGAACAACACTTCTAAATTGGGAAAAAGCAAAAAGATTATCCATTCATATCCCATGATAATTAACATCCTCATATAATCAAGTTACAAAAGCCGACAGTGTCTACACCACAAGTCATGCAATAGAACGGTGAAACCTGAAACAATTTGGGGCAACAAAAGAAAGACCCAGTAAAAATCATGTCTGTTTATCTTTGTCACCGCCGCCAATCCTCTTTTTACCGGCATAGCTCTTACCATGGAAGTCCACGAACAGAGCCAAGAGTGAAGCGTTGAAAACCGCATTGAAGCACCAACCCCAAATCCCGGAACAGCCCGACCCGGCAAAGTGGTAATAAAGCATGAGGCCCGAGATGCAGAAACTGAACACGAACTGCACGATCTGGCAATCCGTGACCAATCTCTTCCACTTCGGTCGGATACCCACCGCGCAGGACAGGTAGTAGAAGTACATGAGCACGTGCACCGCCGCATTAGTGA
Organism: Turnera subulata; assembly: GCA_028386065.3. Lineage (NCBI taxonomy): Eukaryota > Viridiplantae > Streptophyta > Magnoliopsida > Malpighiales > Passifloraceae > Turnera > Turnera subulata. The sequence goes on along the minus strand of JAKUCV010003394.1, from coordinate 14,760 downwards.
CCAGCGCCACCGGGAACAGCGACTGCGAGGTGTGGAGCCAGAGGTAGCACATGAGCACCACCGTGGCGTGGTGGTAGACGTGGAGGAAGGTGAGGCGGCGCCGGGCGGAGTCGCCGCCGAGGATGATGAGGAGGGTGTCGAGGAATTCGAGGATCTTGGAGAGGTAGAAGACGTGGGCCCAGAAGAAGAGTGGGCCCGAGGGAGGGGTTTGTGGGGGGAAGCAGACGGCGGCGGCGGCGGCCGTGAGGGTGGTTGGGGAGGAGAGGATGGAGAGGGTGGCGCCGGCGGCCATGACGGAGGAGAGGAGGAAGAGGGTGAGGCTGTGGAGGGCGGTGATGGGTTTGAGGATGTGGGGGCCGAGGGGGAGGAAAGAGAGGAGGAGGTGGGGGAGGAGGAGAGTGAAGAGGAGGTAGGTGAGGATGGTGAGGGTGAGGAATTGTGGGGTGGAGCCTAGGGTTTGGCCTGGGGTCCATGAGAAATTGAGGATCTTTGGGTGGTTCACTAGCCAGTATTGGAGGGTGGAGAGGATTGGGGGGTTCATTGTTTGGGAGGATCAGGAACCCACTCAGTGCCGGCCTGTGGAAGAGGAAGAAGATTACAGAGGATAATAATAGAGAAGGAAAAATGGTGTACAAACAGACCTATCATAGGAGGAAACAATTCTTTTGTAGGGACTAATGGGTTGGTGCCACGTTTCAAGCTTTAAAGCGCCCACGTACACCACTCCCATAAAACATTTTCAACCACGTGAGTTTTGTTTTTGGAGTCGAATTTGCTTAAATTACTGCCATTGAGGCTGAATGATTCACAAGTTTACAAGCAAATTGATGAATGATAATTAAGTACCGAAAGACTTAATCAAATTAATAATTTTTTTCTTTTTATACTAATCGCGTCTTGTCCTTGTATTAATTCTGAGTAAGCAAGTACAACGTTTAATAGAAAGATTAAACTAAATATCTAGCTCAAATTAATAATGTAAATTTGGTATATATAATGCAAAATGGCATCAACGTTCGCGTAGAACCCAATAATTTTACATTTATTGTTTTTAAGATTCGTCCAAACCTTCACGAGATGCCTGACAAGAAAACCTTCAGCAGATTGGGATTTAATTAATATTTTGGTCAGATCCAACATACGTAAGTTAACCTAACCCTCTATTCTTTTTTTCTTTTCTTTTTTTTTCTCTTGGGAGCTTTGAACGTGCGAGGACAGAGAGACAGCAACGATAAATATGTGCATCATGTGCTATATGTTTTCAGTTTGAGGCTCTTTTTTTTTTCCGTTCGTTTCCTAACCTCTCTGTAGGTAGAAGCTATTCTGCTATCAGTACTGTCCAGACTTGAAGGGTTCTGCTGTGGCTGGTTGGTATGATCTCTTTGTGATGTCTAATTATCTACTAAGTATAGTATAGTTAGTATCAAAAAAAAAAAATCTACTAAGTATAGTAGCTTAATTTGCATTTGACCAACAGAAGACCTGACTTTATTTCACACATCAGAATTAGATTTAAATCTTGGTGATCTTGCTACGTTGTGCTTAATTCGTTTTACAAACAGTATTTCAAAGACTTCCTAAAAATCTCCTGCGCCTGCCCTACAACTCTTTCTTGGTCGTCTTCCACTCTTCCTTGCTAGGTAGATGTATAATTTCCAGAGACTGTTAGATATATATATATATATATATATATATATATATAGTCAACAAGTTTTTTCTGTTTTCCTGCTGTCCATGTGTGACGTTTAGTTGGTTTCTGAATTAATGTGATGCAGTGCAGAGTAGGTTCCAAACGAAATATGGTAAGGACGATCCACTTCAGTACATTCTCTGCCACCGAAAACGACTACCGGAATTTCATGGCCGCCCTGAGAAACGCTGTAGCCGGTGGAACTTCTGTGGATGGGACAATAGTGATGCGTAATCCAAGCAGGGTACCCGACAGTGAACGTCACGTTTTCGTAGAACTCACAAACAAGAAGAAGATGTCCATAACGCTGGCCATAGATGTCACCACTCTCGGTGTGGTGGGTTGTAGAACCGGAGGCGCCTCCTTCTTCTTCAATAACTACATCAACCAGTATCCACACAAGAGGCTTTTCCAAGAGGACACCAAGCAGTACCCGCTTGGATTTGACAGCGACTACCCAGCAATGGAACGCGTGGCTCAAGCTACTAGAGCCTACATCCCTCTGGGAGTTGAAGAGATTCCCTGGGTCATCAGTCATCTATATTCCCTGAATCCTCATGATTATAATCACTCACAACAACCTGTCATGGCTCGCGGCTTTTTAGTTGTCACCCAGCTGGTATCAGAGGCAGCTAGATTCAAATACATCGAGGGAGAAGTGATTGTTTGCATCAACAATCGGGGAGCTATAGGAGATCGCAATAAGGCATTTACACCCGATGTTTACATGATATGGCTGGAGGACAACTGGGACATGCTGTGCAAAGAAATCCATGGAGGAAATAAAGGATTTGACTCTGCACGCGGAGGGATCCTTAACATGTGACCACGATACACAGACTACAGGACTGTATTGTTTATATCTATATTCCCTTGTGTGAGGCTTCGTTTATATGCTTTTCCCTTCTTCTTCTTTTTTTTTTTTTTGGTTATCACTAAGCTTTATAACTATGTAATGTACTTGGAATAAAAAGATTTTAGTTAATATTATATCCGCTAATCATTCCAAATATGTCATTTTTTTTCCAGTAAAATATAATAAAAATGGATGTTATGGATAATCATACATATACCATGTATTATATTCATATTCATTAATCTATTAAATATTTTATAATTATATTCAATTATAGAATTAATAATTACACACCTTCTGTAAATTAAATACTTATATTAACATAAACAAGGAGGCGTGAGACTATATGTCATGGGTTAGTAAAATTGACAGAAACTTCCAGAGTGAAGGGACTAAATCAAATAGAATTATAGAACTAAAGTTCCAAGGTAGATCAACAATATATTCCAATTATTTAAATTTATTCGAATTTAGAGATCCGGCTCCTCTCCCGTTGGTAAGATTTAGGAACAGGACAGAACTTGTTAAGTAAATCTATGCCCGTCATTTTATCTAAGGGCTCTATTTAATCTACTTAAAAGGAAACTTAAAAAAGGAAAGTAAATGACCAATTATTCCCATTAATAGCCTCTCCTTCTCCGTCCTGAATTACTTCACAGAAAAAAGTAGGACGGAATCCAACAAGTTATTCATGATATTGAGTAAGAATTTGGATTGCGTCCCATCCGTCTCATATTACTCTTGATTTTCAAGGTGCTTAGACCAAGAGACTACGAGTATATATCTACAGTTCGTTTTAAAAAAAAAAAAAGACTGCGAAAGTATAAAGACCTACAAAAATAAAAGGCTTGATGAACCAATTTGTGTTGGTTCCAACGGAGAAGGATTGGGGTCTCTTAAGCATCAACTAAGGTTCAAGTTCTGGTGATGTGAATAAAGCATACATAGTTAGTAGGGTGTCTACCTTAATAGGTGTCGACGAGGATACTCTTCTAATATAAAAAAAAAGAAAGGGCTTGATGAAGAAGCATAGGGTTAATTTACAATATAATTATAATTTGAAAGGAACTGAGTCGAATCCAAATTAATTAGGATTTCCTTTCTATTATGATCCTAAATACTATCAAAATGAGGATGGCTAGCAATACAGTTGACTGTTTGGTCCTATGATGTCCATAAACTTATCGAAATCATTAAACCGACTAATTTGAAATTAATTGTTTCCAAGGTTCCAACCTTCACGAGATGTGCTCATCACAAGAAAACCTTCAGGATATTAATTAGGCTTGAATTAATATTGGTCAATTCCAACATACGTAATTTAACCTAACCACTTACGGCTTTTCTTTAATTTTCCTCTTACGACTTTTCGACGTACGAGGACAGGGAAGAGCTTATTTCTAGCATTAGAATATTATCCACTTGCATCTACTCCTCCTTCCCAGTCCATCATTATTATTTTTCTACTAATAACCACTTGCATTTTCTTTCTTTCTTTTTTGAAAATACTAATTTTACCACTTGCATTTTCTTAAGCATTGTTGAGCTCTCAAGTCCGAGGATATTATTGGTAACCAGGTGGTGTCTGTCATGAACTTATCCTCGGTATATAAAAGCCGGCGTGGATACAGACCTTTTGTTAGAGTAATAACTCAAAAACCAGTTTTGGGAATCATCAGCTTAAGTTTTTGGTTGAAATGGTCACTTGACTTGATAACGGAGCCATAATAATCAAACGGTTGGGTATCCGAATCTCCACACCTCCCTCCTTATTAAATTAAAAAACACAAAGTATGAACGTTCACCTTTAATCCTCGTACCCCTCACTCAGATTTGTTAATCCAGGAAAAGGACAGAGGAGTTGACTCTCGGCGCGGAGGGATCATTAACATGAGACCATAGGTATAATATAATACAGTAATGTATTGCTTAAATCTATATTTGCTGATGTGATGCTTTATGCAATGTTTTTCTTCTTTCCTTTTTTTTTTTTATAATCAACTAGTTTTTGTACATGTGCATTGCACATGATATAGTATTATTTTTTTAAAATTGTCAATACGAAAAGTTTTGTTTTTCAAAAAAATTAATTAAAACATAATGTAAATATTAATGGTTAATAATAACATTCACCAATATAATAAAACAAAATAACATTGTTTAAAGAAAAAATCATTTAAATATTAATTGTAATAAAGTATTCTATAAGGTAGTAACAATACTTCTTAATTTTCTTTAGAATCCGTGCCTTTAACCCGTTTCACATCTGAAAGTTTATTCTACCATTAAAAGATAAAGATTGTCCACTTGTATCTCAGCATTGGTTAACGTCTTCATCTTCACAACTACTAATATTATTTTTATAAACAACCACTTGGATTATCTTAAGGATTGCCATAAGCATTACTCTGTGCTCTCAAGTGCAACCTAAGTATTGGGTAACCAAATGTCCTCATCGTTTGTCTATAAAATCCGGCGTGGACAACGTAACCCTCACTTAACAACTCCTTTAAGATATAAACTCTCTCAGTCTATATAGTTGATCTAGTCCCGGTTTGCAGTTTGCAGGGATCCATTTTCCAAATCATGGTAAATACAATGTTAATTAATTTCTTGCCATCAATTTCTTTTGCTATCATCCGAACTAGGATTTTTTTTAAAAAAAAGATCAACAGGAGCAACCATTACCAATTGACAAGAGTAATATTTTTCTAGCTATGGAATTATATTGGTCCGTGTTAATTATATATGTTTTGCGCAGGCTCCAAAGAAAGAAAAGACTCCAAGCAAAGATGAAAACAAGAAAGCTGCGGGCTCTAGACGACCTCCTATTACAATCACTTTTACCGTATACAACATGCTCCAAGATGCTTCAGCATCAAAAAAGAAAATCAAAAGCGAGAGCGAATTTGCTTCAGTATTAAAAAAAATAAAAAACGCGGGCGAAGATAGTTACCGGAATTTCTTGGCCGATCTAAGAGATGCAGCGGTGAGGAGGGTGGACAGGAGGATGGAGGAGAGGAACGATGTTCAGGGAATAATATTGTTAAATCGTTTTGACCCAAACAATAACAATACATTGTTATTGGATTGTGTAACTGATGGAGATGATATCTCACGATTTATGTTTGTACAGCTCACCAACAGCGCGGGGCAGTGGATCACGTTAGCCATAGATAGGAGCAATTTCTATGTGGTGGCTTATCAAACCGGAGATGATCCTGGAACCGGAGATGTGTCCTTCTTCTTCAAGGACTATGATTTCAATCAGTCTCCGTATAATACTCTGTTTGTCGGCACGCAACGGAACCTACTCCCCTATACTGGTGATTATCGCGAAATGGAATCCCATGGAGGTCAACGAGGTGTTATTTTGTTGGGGATGGATCAACTGGAATGGGCCATTAGTATTTTGTCTTCCTTCAGGAGTCTAAGAGATGGAGATTTTGATAGGGCTCAGGCCCTTTTAATCGTGATCCAAATGGTGTCAGAGGCAGCAAGATTCAGATACATCGAGCAAGAAGTGGTCAACAGCATTCGTAACAGGACATTAGATTTAGAGGTAAAGGGCGAGCAGCCAGCCACTTTTGAAGAGCGTGGATTATTTCTCCCCAAGGATCATATGATCTTCCTCGAGAAGAAGTGGGACAAATACTCCCAAAAAATCATCGCCAAACCACACCCTTCTTCCTTTACTGATGATGAACAGAGACCCAGTGCCAGCTCCTCTGACAACCCTACCAACTCTATTCTGGAGCATGGACTCACCTGGAGTGTATTCTCTGATGTAGCGGTCATAAAGTACGAGCAGCCTTCCACGTCTGGCACACACCCAGAGCACCCTAACTATTCAGGCCACAAGAAAAATCCATCACCTAGCAGCAAGAAAGACCCAAAAGATCCCATAAAGAAGCCACCGCCTAGAGGCAGCCAAGGAGGAGAGCTTCGATGACGCATCCACCATAAACATATTACATTAGGAGGGTTTTACATATTATGTTAATTTGTTCATGGTGTAGTTAATTACGTTGAAGTCCTCTCATCAAAGTCTCAACGACTGATCCGTTGAGTCCGTCCTTGATAATTAATTATATAATGTAATCTCTCTCTCTGTGTGTTTTTGATAATAATCTGTGTGTTATTTAATCAGTTATTGGTGAGTATTAATATTAATTATAGTGAATTTCAGTTCTTCTCTTTTGGATTTATTTTAATGGCATTTTTTTTAAGGATCATTGGATTGACTTAACATACTCTGATGGAATCAGAGGACAAAAACCCATATTGTCATGCTCAGCTGAAGCTGACAGGGAGCTGTTGCAATCCAGCTACGTAACACCATGCACAAAATGAACCATTCCCAGTTATGACCTAAATTAATACTACAAAGACCAAAGACCTTAAAGTATAACTCTCATCAGTGTATTAATTTCTCGTTGACAGAAAAAAAAAATTCAAAAATCCCTTTTTGTTAATCTTCTACATCTTGATAATATTTCTTAGGCGACTATATGGTTTCTACGGTGCCTTTTGGAGCCGGTGTTTCTCCATCAACAGATTCAGCATTCCCTTGATCTGATGCCAAGGTGACCATGTCCATCGTTGAAACTTGGTCACGAGAAAACGATTTATGAGGAGGAAGAAAGTAACATGCTAGCTATGAGTAAAAGATAATAGAGAAGGAAAAATGGTGTACAAACAGACCTATCATAAGGAAACAATTCTTTTTGTAAGAGCTAATGGGTTGGTGCCACGTTTCACATCCCAAAAGCGCCAACGTAGGCCGCCCCGTTTTCGTTGGGCCGCGCGGTCTCTTTCCTTACGATAGGTTATTATTTCGTTTGGGCTTAGTGCATCAAACTCTTTGGGCTGGATATTAATACAGGATTTTTTGGGATAGGTGGTATTATGATTTTTTTTTTTTTGATGATGGTATTATGATTTCTTAGTAAGCTGCCACACAACGCATTTGTTATTTTGTAAGGACAACCTCAAAGTTTTTGGACTGCTTCACTTACAACTCATTGATAGCACTTTATTCCGATGTATGTAGCACCATTTATTCTTACTGCAATAAAAGTGACAACTTTGGGCCTCACCGAAATATGCCATAACAAAACATTATTTCCGGATCATGGAAATAATCGATGGAATAGTTCATCCATTATTCCACTCCCAAAGTGACTTGCTAGCATGGATTCTGTAACCGCTCTCATAAAAGAGGAGACATAGTTTCCTCTAGCCCATTTATCAAACACCAAGTCTTGGTTACCATCCTCAACATTAGCATCCCAATGTACATCAATTTCTTCCAATCTTGCAATATTAAACGATCCTTCTCTTTGAATCAATTGCTCTACATCTGGTGCAGAAGAATGGTACACTGGGAGGTTGAATGAGTCCAACATTGATTCTTCAATTTTTCCCTGAATCACATTGAACCCAATGATCGGTACTGGATGGAGAGGAGCATATATTTGAAAAGCTAGCAAAAATAGTGTCCACATGAATCAAAGTTTTTAAGCCNTCCAATCTTGCAATATCAAACGATCCTTCTCTTTGAATCAATTGCTCTACATCTGGTGCAGAAGAATGGTACACTGGGAGGTTGAATGAGTCCAACATTGATTCTTCAATTTTTCCCTGAATCACATTGAACCCAATGATCGGTACTGGATGGAGAGGAGCATATATTTGAAAAGCTAGCAAAAATAGTGTCCACATGAATCAAAGTTTTTAAGCCCTGTTCCTAGTTTCTAATTTTCCACTATTACATAATGTGTTCAGTTGTGTTTTTAGAAGCATGATTAAAAGCTTTGGAATAAATAGCACTGTTCTGCCTCAACACAGGTAGGCTTGTATTGTAGTGAATGTTAATCCCAAAAAAAAAAAAAAAAGAAGAAGAAGAAAGGAAGTATAAGAAAATGGTAAGGCTTGTCTATTTGGAGGAGCACGAAACATATAAGTCCATACCTCATCGGCCATATCCTTGAGGCAATCACAGATTGCTATCCAAACTCCAGTTCCATAAATGCAAGCAGGATTATGATTACTGCTACCTGCAAAGGTGAGGACCATGCGGCCTCCAGATATCACCTCAGATGAGCGGGAACTTAAAAAAGATGTGAAATCTTTCTCAAATTGATCTCTATACGCTTTGTGTACACTCTGAGGACTATTTTTGGCTAAGCAAATGTTCCCTTTATTCATGGGCATTCCAAATTCACTTACAAGCCCTTCAGGTACCTATAAACAAAGATTATTTAAGCGCTTCCCCAAACATTGCCAAAATATATATTGTCTTTAGAGTTTAGGATTTATATTCAAAGCAAGCACCCACCTGGGACAGAAAATGTACACCATAAGAAGAATGGACAAAGTGGAGGGAATTGTCAGGAAAGAGCCTCCCGTAGAAACTCCCCGGCATTGCAGCAACATAGCAAGGTCCTAGTTTGTCAAACTTCTCTTTCTCAAGTTTATCATAAAAATTTGGGAGCAATGACCTGAAAACAGTGTCGAAATCATTCCCTGGAAGATCATTGAGGAAAAACTGGATGGCAGGTGCCTTCTGATTCAATTTACTGCAAGTGGAGTCAATGGTCTCAATGATTTCCCACAAAGGCAGTAAGGTATTGGGCCCTGAAGAGCAGCCCATGTCTACCATGCTCAAGCAATCTTCTNGCAACATAGCAAGGTCCTAGTTTGTCAAACTTCTCTTTCTCAAGTTTATCATAAAAATTTGGGAGCAATGACCTGAAAACAGTGTCGAAATCATTCCCTGGAAGATCATTGAGGAAAAACTGGATGGCAGGTGCCTTCTGATTCAATTTACTGCAAGTGGAGTCAATGGTCTCAATGATTTCCCACAAAGGCAGTAAGGTATTGGGCCCTGAAGAGCAGCCCATGTCTACCATGCTCAAGCAATCTTCTTGCAAGCTTTCAAGGCACAGCTTGGTCACTGCTTCTTCTAATATAGGCCTGGTCTTTAATATCACATATTTCTGCATCAAATAAAAAAGAATTAAGCAAATCAGTTTGTGTTGGAGAAGATGGCTGTGCAAATTGTACGTGTAGTGTGTGTGTGTGAGAGAGAGAGAGAGACTTGATATAAGGAGTTGTCGTAGTAGCTATATTCTCCTTCTCCTCCCTTCATGTAAAGAACTTGTTCCACTTCCATTGCTTTCTTGTTCTTTTGAGTGTGAACTGCTTGTTTCTGTATACAGTAGCATATCAGCTTAATAACTCATGACAGAGGGCACATATTTTTTTTGGTTAAAAAAGGGTGGCTCAAGGCAGAGGGCACATTACATACCTTACGGAAACTCCTCCACTCACATATACATCTCGTATAGATAGTGTGGGTCGCAAATACGCTAGAATTTTCTACAGGTAGGTGCGGATAACGGTTTGAGCAACATCCACATGTTTTCTCAACTATCCTTTAGAATAGATAAGAATTAATTAAATCTCAATAATTGTTAAATTAAGTAAGGAATAGCAATGCTCTTGATTAATTAAATCTTAATAATAGTAACTTATGTATGTAAGAGTCATGGAAATTGAGAGCCTACTTCAAAAGTAAAAAGATTTTTAAAGTAGTTTTGTGATGAATTAGTCACTTAAACTATATTGAAATAATGATTTTTTAAAAATAGGACAAAATCTATAGCACATAATAAAGTTGGATAGATGAAGGTTCCTCTTCCATTATAGGGTATTTTAGGATTTGACATAGTTTCAAAAGCCAAAAATATTTTTATCTTTTTTTCTCTCACTAAGGCGCCTTAGTTTATGTAAGTATTTCAATTTTCGCTCAAGTTGGTTTTCCTGATTTATTTTATTGTAATTGCTTCTTAAGAAGTGGTAAAAATCGTAATGTATCAAGTCCCTCGACCGTCACCACCGTGCGGGCAGGCGAGGACACTGCCATCACCATGCTCGTTGAAGCCCAAACTCTACCGGCACAAGTGGTGGCGCCACCTCCTTCCTCTGAGACGGCAGCACCAGACTCCACCAGCACGCCCCCACCACCCCCTCTGGCCGACCAAACTCCCGGAACTGTGGATACCGACATCCCCATGGAGGCCGAACAACCCTCTTATCGTGACTCCCTCTTTGCCGGGGCAAATCCTCTATACCAAGCGGATCCTTGGGAAGTCGAAGGCGAAGCCGAATTTGAGGATGGCGATTTGTTTGTTTCTCATACAAGCAGAGTGGCCAATCTAGAATTATCCGATCCGTTCAAAGCTCGTCTGGATAAGCCATGGGAAAATGCTGTGATAGTTAAATTATTCGGACGCCCTATTGGCTTCAAAGCGTTGCATACCAATCTGCAGACTCTTTGGAAACCAACTGGACCGTTCAAGATCGTAGACCTTGAAAATAACTTCTATGTGGTGCGGTTTTGGGAAGGAAAGGGTTACATTCACTCCTTGACCGACGAACCCTGGCTCATATACCGCAGTGTGCTTAGTGTCCAACCCTGGACACCCAACTTCCGTGCGTCCACTGGCAAGATTGATTCGATAGTGACGTGGATCCAATTTCCCGACTTCTCCACCAACCGCTACCACTCCAGGATTCTCCGACAACTCGGCAACATGGTGGGGAGAACAATCAAACTCGACGGTAACTCCTTTAATCCCAGTAGAGCAAAATTTGCTAGAATTGCAGTATGTATTGATTTGACAAAGCCATCGCCGGGTACAGTACACCTTGAAGGAGAACCCTTAAAGGTAAGCTATGAAGGCTTGCCCGATATCTGTTATGTGTGTGGGAAACTTGATCATAATATGTTAGCTTGCCCGGATACTCTACACTCACAAAATGAGGCAACAACGCCACCGTCTACAGTTTCGATGGCAACTAGGAGGCCGGTTGCCACGCCCGGCGACGGACGGGGCAAATGGATGAATGCGCCATAATTCTCGAGGCGTCCACCTCGACATCATTTCACGGGCACTCAGGTTCCCCCAATGCTCCACAACCCTGGTCACCCATCCAACCGATTTCATCTTCTGAGTAATGCTCGGCCTGATGATCGTGAACCGGCTATCTTTCCCAGCCCTGTTGGACCTCCCTTATCCACACCAACCTTACCTGCCAGTGATGACCCTAGTTCCGGATCTTCCCCCATCACCACCACAGTCCATTGAGACTCAACCCCCTCTTGAACAAGCCCTTGCCTTACCTACACTGCAAGACTTCCTCCGGGAGGGGTCTATTAAGAAATCCAAAAGCAAACTTCACAACCGACTCCAGAACCAATCCATGAAAAAATCACAACCAGTGAAAATTCTTAAACTCACAAAGGAAAATCCCACAAGACAAACCCTTAGAGATGTATCCAATGCCCAACCCCACTCGTCTACTCTTGATCTCTCCCTGGCTCACACGGGACCTACTCCATCCCAAGCTACCACATCAGCTAATTACCCTGTCGTCTCCTCGAATTTCAACCAACCTGCCCCCCTCCCCCGACCTTGTAAACCCCAAAACCACACAGCTGTAGTCCTGGGAGAAGAGTGCCACCGCATGATCTTCTCTCCTGGTGCGTCCAGCTCCAGCATGGACGTAGATTTGTGGACGGTTTCGCCCCAACCTTATTGACCGATCTACTCCCCCTGACTTGGATGTTATCTATTTCAGTTACATCCCAAGCCAGTTTCATGTCTGTTTAGCTTTTTATATGTTCGGGATTTTGAGCCCTTGGCATGTATTATACTATTATGATTTATCATGTTTCTTGTATAAGATAGAAGTCGACTTGAGCTACCGACTTCTAATCATGTACTGAGCTCACGTATATTTTTAATATACTTCCCGTTTCGACCAAAAAAAAATAAAATATAATAGGTATATATAGTATTCCGTCAAGCCAATAATACAAATCTTAATATTCTAAAAGTATAGTAAAACATACTTTGGTCATAGAATAAATTCCATCCGGTTATGTATTTATAATTAACTTATAACTTCATAATTAATTCCAAAATAGTGTCTCTTTTTTTTTTAATCTATAAATTAATTCATTAACCATTTTGTAATATCAAATGTCCATCGGGTCCGTTATTAAGTCTATCAAAAGCATATGTGTCACGGGAACATGGGCCTCTGCACGTTCGGCCCGTTTCCGAATCCGTTGTGCAACCGAGCCCAAACCCGCGCCAAGGTGTAAAACGAGTCCAAGGAATTACCCAAAGGTCAGTTTCCGGGCTCGCCGGAAAATTCCCGAGACTGCCAGAATTTCGCCGGATTCCGGCTGGTACTGTTGACGCAACAGAACATCCCCTAAACTCCGGTTCGCGATCCATCATCAACTCAGAAGTCCTGAGGGCAGCAACTCCACTGCCCTTTGAACCTCGCCGTCATAAACAACACAAACCCCACCAACGACCATCCACCACCCACGGCCAAAACCTCACTCGGGAACACCCTCAACCACAACCGACAATCAACGAGACACCATCGTCCACTCCCATAGCAATCAAAATCAATTAGTCCAAACTCACAGAAATCAGGGTAAAGAAAGAGAAAGAAATTGTGAAGGAAGGAGGAGTAAGGGACGCGACGTGTTCTTACCCACACATCCACAAGAACGGCGTCGGCGTGCAGCAGATCGGGGATGAGGCAAAGGGAAGGGCAAGTGCAGCGTCGCTCCGACTCGGCGATGCTTGCAAGGCACTGTCGTCGATGCCAGGTGGAGGGTTGAGCGAGGAGGCGCGGCGAGGAGTGCGGCTGGGCGAGGGTCAAGACTGCAGGCTCGGTGAAGGATTCAGGGGAGAGACAGGGGTCGGTGACTGGCTGCAAAGGGGAAGAGGAGAGAGGTCGGCCTTCTTTGCACAATCGAGTCCATGCTCAGCTCCTCGATTCGCTGCTCTTGACGGTGGTGAGCGATGCGTCTCTTCTCGGTGGTGTCGGGTCTGGCTATGGTGGTTGGGCAGTGATTTTAGTGAAGAGGAAGAGAGAGAGAGGTGGTGACAAGGTTTGATTGCAGTCAGCGGCGGATCCTTTGCCTCGGTGGAGATCGAGAATGGAGACAGAGGAGGTGGTTTAGGAAGATGGAGGTGGCCGTGTGTTTGGTGGTGGCAGAGACGGCGAAGGGAGGAGGCGACGCATCCCTTGCCTCGGCGATGGCTGCGTGCAGGGCAGAGCAGAGGAGCCGGCAAAGAGGTGGAGGTGTGGTCGCCGAATTTTCGGGCAGAAGAAGATGGGTTTGGTAGGGGAGGCGTGGAGGAAAAGGTGAAGGGGAAGAGATAATAAATGAAAGAAAAGAGGAGATGAAGACAAGGGGAGGGGACAACAAGTCACGGGAAAGAAAAAAGAAAAGAAAGGAGGGAGGCTGGCGGCTGAAGAAAAAAAAGGAGAAGGAGAAAAGAAAGAGAAGAAAGGGAAAGGAAGAGAAAAGAAAGGAAGAATGGCCACGTGGCAAGCCACGATTGGCCGAACCGGATTTCCGTCCCGAGTCCGAAAATACAACTTGGGCTTGGAAAATCAGATAAATACCCCTGAGCGTCGTCCAAGTCTCGGAATTGAAAACCGAGGCTCGGTTAATGAAAGAAACTCCAAAACGCGTATCGATCGAAACCTTGTGTTTAACATTTTAATTTAATCTTTGGAAAAAATAAACATAATTTAGCAATTATTCTTTTGTAAAATTCAAAATAATTTTCCAAAGACTAATTTATTAAATAACCTGGGAATAAAAGATGAAAATTCTTCTTGAATTATAACCGATAAATTATTGCTACAAAAATATTCCGGCAAATTAATAATAAGAGTATTATTATTAATGTTGATTAGGAAAGTAATAATAATAATAATAATGGTAAAAGTAATAATAATGGTAACAATATTAACAATGATAATAATTTCGAGAGTATAAAAATAATAGTGAAAATAATAAAAACTAACTCGGGTTGGTAAAATTCTTGTTTAACCGCGATAAAATTTTATTAACCACCGTAAAGGTCAAAACAGCTTGGTAAAAATCACGAAAATTTTACCCGGGTCGTTACTGAAGCGCCCCGACCCGTATTTACCATACAGGGTAAACACGTGCCGGAACTGTTCTTACTACAGTAGCAGACAGTACATACCATGTATAATACAACATAAGCAACTTCCAAACACAATATTCGTCACCCGATCCCGGGGACCATTATTCAATCCAATACACACCAAACTGATCAACAACTGATATAGTACAACAGCA
>JAKUCV010003393.1:20859-182468 GCA_028386065.3 Turnera subulata | reverse complement strand
CCCCTTAACTCACACGTCCCGGGTTCGATCCGGAGAAACGTAGAGGTATGGAAAATGCACCTGTTGGGAGTGGTTAAATATGTTGGACCCCGCTCGTGGTCTTAGGCTAAATGCCCGGGAAGCGAGATTGGGTGTCGAGCCACGGATGAGATTAGTCTGGCTTGTCGAGCTGGGATACTCATTAGTATCAAAAAAAAAACAATGTGATAAATATTCGAGTTAAATGAAACATGAACGGAGACTGCATGCACTAGTATTTTTCAGATATATATACATTGCCTTAGAAAAATCTCCCAACAACTCTAATAGGCCAAGAAAATAATAGCATGGATGGATAAAGCTATTACCTTTTGGCATGGACTATAGCTAGATCCTTTTCTGGACTGGCTAGATACATGCATGCATGGCGCTGCAAGGAAGACACAAAATTTCTTGAATTATTGAATTTCTTTTATTTCATTAGAAACGAGGTACGGTTATGCGTTGATGAAATGTTTCAGACCTAAAAATTGAAAATTTGATAAATATCACATGTCATGGACCAACAAATGGGCCAGAGATTCGATTTTTCTTTTCTCAAAAGTGTTGCATGTGTTAACATCAGCAAGACATACAAATTTATTTTTGAATTACTAAGACATACAAATTTAATGTCATATCTTTATCTTTTATTCTTGCATAATATATTTACCGGTCTATAGAGAGATGCATGTTCTTCAGGAATTTCGAAAAGCGATGGATATCTATATTAAAAAGCTTCATTACGGAGTAAAATCACAAAAGTTAATTTCGACGTGTTAGCAAATGAGAGCGTGGGCCTTGGATGTCATAGTACGATGCAGATCTCGTAGATTTTCATGTTACCCCAAATAATCATGTTGTCCAATAACCTGTCATTAGTATCCAACGCGGGAACGCCCAATGGCTATCTGGATTCTCATGTTACCGTTCGTCCTCCAATAATTTAGGATTTGGAAAAATTAAAATGGCCCTAAAATATGTAAGGTAAGAAAAATTAAGAAAATTAAATAAGGTAAAAACAAATTTTCACTAATGATTTTGAAAATCATGGCCACGATTCAACGAACAGGACATAACTTTACAGGAGAGGATCTCAATCCAATAATTTATGACTATTATCCAATTGTATGGGGTTGGAAATTCTCTACTTTCTAATATTGCCTCACCACATTTGCGAAGGTGACCATATTACTCCTTTTCACCGCTCCTTGGAGGTAGAACCTGTTAGTGTGTGGTTCCTCCACTAATTGTGGGGGATCACCACTTGCATTAATGAAAACCAACTCCACTAAGCTAATGGAGCACTAAGCTAGTGGAGCACTAAGTTTTTTCAGTTCAGTCCCTGCAAGCTAGTTTTGTTACAGATTAGTCCCTGTCAACATGCCTATAAATAGGCACCAATTCTTCTCTTCAGATCATCCCAACATTCACAACAAGTGTGAATAAGAGCGTGAAAGAGAGAGTGCGTGGGAGGGAAGAAAAATTGAGAAGAAAAATTCCCCTCTTAAATTAGGGAGTGACAAAATAGTGAGAAAAAATACCTTAGGGATATTTTTGACAAACACTTGGGAAACACCTTGTGGGGCACTATTTTGGGTAGAACTCTAGGTTTGTTACACCCCTAAAATTTAGGGAAGTCTCTCTTGTAAGCCTACTATTTTTATAGTGGAAGTTTTTCCGGTGGGATCGGGATTGTGGACGTAGCCCGGTGTTTGGGTGAACCACGTTAAATACTGTGTGTCATTTTTCTCTTTTTGTCCTCCACTTGTTTATTTCTTTGCGAGGTGATATTATTTCCGCAAGATAGTGCCACCGGGCCCAACAACTGGTAGCGGAGCAGAAGGTTTGTGCTTTGTCAAGTGCAAGGTTGTGAATTAATACACTGTGCAAGTGAATCCTGTCTAGGAGACTGGGTTTTAAGTGAACCTTTGTTCCTCCAGTCTTTCCTGGGGATTTATCTTGGAATGATAATTCTGTCTTAGGAGATCGGCTAGGCCATCTTTCCTGGGAATTATCGAATCAGTTCAATTCACTACTTGTACGGGCACTATTCACCGCAAGGATTTTCCTAGATCGAGGAGCTAGTCAGTCTTTGATCCAGATGGAGGCGAGGATAAACAAGATGATCACCCTTGATGGCACAAATTACCACTTATGGAGAAACAAGATGAAGGATCTCCTATTCGTGACGAAGATGCATTTACCGGTGTTCAGTACGGTAAAGCCTGAAGATAAGTCAGACGAGGAGTGGGAGTTTGAACACATCCAAGTCTGCGGCTATATACGGCAATTTGTTGAGAATAATGTTTACAACCACGTTTCTGGCATTGAGCATGCTAGAACGTTGTGGGAGAAGCTCGAAGAATTATATGCCTCAAAGACAGGGAACAACAAGCTATTTTACTTGACGAAGTTGATGCAAGTAAAATACCAGGAAGGCAAAATGGTTGCAGATCACCTTAATGAGATGCAAGGAATCGTGGACCAACTGTCTAGCATGGGCATAAAATTCGACGATGAGGTGCTTGCTCTTATGGTCTTGGCGACACTCCCAGATTCATGGGAAACCTTGAAGGTTTCAATCACAAACTCTGCACCTAACGGTGTCGTGAGTATGGCAACCGTCAAAAGTGGCATTCTGAATGAAGAGATGAGACGAAGAACACAAGGCTCGTCTTCTTCACAGTCAGAGGTTTTGGCTACAGTGACGAGGGGGAGAAGTCAGAACAAAGGTCAAAGTAGCAGAGACAAGAGCAGGGGTAAATCCAACAAGTTCGCCAATGTTGAGTGCCATCACTGCAAGAAGAAGGGCCACATCAAGAGATTCTGCCGACAGTTCAAAAAGGACCAGAAGAAGAACAAAGGCAAAGATGTGAAGAAAGAAGAAAGCAGTGATGATGAAGCGAATTCTCTTGGAGAATTCAATGTTGTCTGTGATGATGATATCATCAACCTTACTATCCAAGAGTCAAGCTGGGTAGTTGACAGTGGTGCTACTGTTCATGCTACACCACGAAGAGAACTCTTCTCTTCTTACACTCCTGGTAATTTTGGGACTGTAAGAATGGGAAATGATAAATTTTCAATGGTCGTCGGCAAAGGAGATGTTTGCCTAGAGACCATGAACGGGATGAAGCTGCTTTTGAAGGATGTCAGGCATATTCCAGATATGCGTCTGAATCTGATCTCTGTTGATAAGCTAGACGAGGAAGGTTTTTGTAATACCTTCTACAATGGTCAATGGAAGCTCACCAAAGGCTCGTTAGTAGTGGCACGAGGTACAAAGGTGTCAAAGTTGTACGTGACCCAGGCAAAGGTTCCTCAGCATGATGTAAATGTTGTGGAGAACGACAGCCAAGTTCAGCTGTGGCACAGACGCCTTGGACACATGGGTGAGAAGTCAATGGTGAAGCTGGTCAAGAAGAATGTTCTGTCAGGATTGAATCAAATCCAGCTAAAGAAGTGCAGTCACTGTCTAGCTGGTAAGCAAAATAGAGTTTCTTTCAAGAGCTTTCCTCCTTCTAGAAAGAAAGATGTGCTAGAACTGGTACACTCAGATCTGTGCGGGCCTTTCAACAAGTCCCTTGGTGGTGCCCAGTATTTTGTGACCTTCATTGATGATCACTCACGGAAAACCTGGGCTTACACATTGAAGTCTAAAGATCAAGTGTTGTCAGTCTTCAAGCAGTTTCTAACTATGGTGGAAAGGGAGACAGGAAAGAAGCTGAAGTGCATCCGGACAGATAATGGCGGTGAATACATAGGTCCATTTGATGCTTACTGCAAAGAGCATGGTATTCGGCATCAGTTTACTCCACCCAAAACTCCACAGTTGAATGGCTTAGCTGAGAGGATGAACAGAACTTTGATTGAGAGAACAAGATGCTTACTCTCTCACTCGAAGTTACCACAGGTCTTTTGGGGTGAAGCACTACTTACAGCGGCTTATGTGCTGAACCATTCACCTTGTGTTCCTCTTCAGTATGAGGCTCCAGAGAAGGTGTGGTCAGGAAGGGACATTTCCTATGATCACCTACGAGTATTTGGGTGTAAAGCTCATGTTCACATCCCCAAGGATGAAAGAAGCAAACTAGATGCCAAGACAAGACAGTGTGTATTCATCGGTTATGGCCAAGACATGTTTGGCTATAGGCTTTATGATCCAGTAGAGAAGAAGCTTATCAGGAGTCGAGATGTTGTCTTTATGGAGGATCAGACCATAGAAGACATTGACAAAGCAGAGAAGCCTAGTAATGATCTAGAGGAGTTTCAGTTACCTCCAATAGAGACGCCGAGACAAGTTGGAGATGATGTTCAGGATATTCATCCTGAAATTCCAGATGATCCTGCTGAAGATGAGCCAGCAGATGCTATTGAAGATGATGGCAATGATGATGCAGCTAATGATGATTCAGCTAATGATGACCCTCCTCTGCCATCAAGTAATTCTCCTTATCGCACAAGGTCTGGAAGAGCCGTGCAACCCTCTACTAGGTACTCTCCAAACGAGTATTCATTACTCACTGATGGGGGAGAACCAGATAGCTATGATGAAGCTGTTAGTGATGAGCATAAGGAGAAGTGGATTCAAGCCATGCGAGAAGAGATGAAATCCTTGCATGAGAACAAGACATTTGAGCTGGTGAAGCTGCCTAAAGGCAAGAGAGCTTTGAAAAACAAGTGGGTGTTCAGGATCAAGCATGAAGAGCACAGTCCACTTCCAAGATTCAAAGCAAGATTAGTTGTCAAAGGTTTCAGTCAAAGGAAAGGGATTGACTTTGATGAAATCTTCTCACCAGTGGTGAAAATGACCTCAATCCGCACAGTGCTGGGATTAGCTGCGAGTCTTAACCTGGAGGTTGAGCAGATGGATGTCAAAACAGCCTTCCTACATGGTGATTTGGAAGAAGAAATATACATGGAGCAGCCAGAGGGTTTCCAGCGGAAAGGAAAAGAGGATTACGTTTGTAGATTGAGAAAGAGCCTTTACGGCTTAAAACAAGCCCCAAGACAGTGGTATAAGAAGTTTGAGTCTGTGATGGGGCAACAGGGATACAAGAAGACTACTTCAGACCACTGTGTGTTCGTTCAGAAATTTTCTGACGATGACTTCATCATCCTATTGCTCTATGTGGATGATATGCTGATTGTTGGCCGGAATGTTTCCAGAATCAACAGCTTGAAAGCACAGCTAAGCAAGTTTTTCGCCATGAAAGACTTGGGGCCAGCAAAACAAATTCTCGGGATGAGAATTGTTCGAGATCGACAAGCCAAGAAGATATGGCTGTCCCAAGAGAAGTACATAGAGAAGGTACTTCAACGATTCAACATGGATAAAGCTAAAGCAGTCAGTTGTCCTCTTGCTAACTACTTTAGACTAAGTCCTGAGCAGAGTCCATCTACGGATGAGGAGAAGAAAGAGATGGAGCGGATTCCATATGCCTCAGCAGTGGGAAGCTTGATGTATGCCATGGTATGTACCCGACCAGACATTGCTCACGCAGTCGGAGTGGTGAGCCGATACCTTTCTAATCCTGGAAAAGAGCATTGGAATGCTGTCAAGTGGATTTTCAGGTATCTTCGAGGAACCTCCAAAATGTGTTTATGTTATGGAGAAGACAAACCGGTGCTGGTTGGATACACTGATGCAGATATGGCTGGTGATGTTAGTTCCAGAAAATCTACATCAGGATACCTGATTAATTTTTCAGGGGGAGCAGTGTCATGGCAATCAAGGCTACAGAAGTGTGTTGCTCTGTCAACTACAGAAGCTGAGTTTATTGCAGCAACGGAAGCATGTAAGGAGTTGTTGTGGATGAAGAAGTTCTTAACCGAACTTGGTTTTTCGCAAGACAGTTACCAATTGTTTTGTGATAGTCAGAGTGCTATCCATCTTGCGAAGAATGCCTCTTTTCATTCCAGATCGAAACACATAGATGTGAGATACAACTGGATCAGGGATGTGCTAGAGAAGAAGCAATTACAACTCGAGAAGATCCATACAGAAGAGAATGGATCTGACATGCTGACAAAGACACTTCCAAGAGGGAAGTTTGAATACTGCCGTGAAGCTGCCGGACTGGTGGATCCCCCCAACATGTAGTCGGAAGGGGGAGAATTATTAGTGTGTGGTTCCTCCACTAATTGTGGGGGATCACCACTTGCATTAATGAAAACCAACTCCACTAAGCTAATGGAGCACTAAGCTAGTGGAGCACTAAATTTTTTCAGTTCAGTCCCTGCAAGCTAGTTTTGTTGCAGATTAGTCCCTATCAACATGCCTATAAATAGGCACCAATTCTTCTCTTCAGATCATCCCAACATTCACAACAAGTGTGAATAAGAGAGTGAAAGAGAGAGTGTGTGGGAGGGAAGAAAAATTGAGAAGAAAAATTCCCCTCTTAAATTAGGGAGTGACAAAATAGTGAGAAAAAATACCTTAGGGGTATTTTTGACAAACACTTGGGAAACACCTTGTGGGGCACTATTTTGGGTAGAACTCTAGGTTTGTTACACCCCTAAAATTTAGGGAAGTCTCTCTTGTAAGCCTACTATTTTTATAGTGGAAGTTTTTCCGGTAGGATCGGGATTGTGGACGTAGCCCGGTGTTTGGGTGAACCACGTTAAATACTGTGTGTCATTTTTCTCTTTTTGTCCTCCACTTGTTTATTTCTTTGCGATGTGATATTATTTCCGCAACATAGTGCCACCGGGCCCAACAGAACCTTTCCTTGCATATATATTGTATACAAGCAGATGTTCATGGGATAAGTTTGCACTAATTGATACTGCCTCATTGCGAGGTAAAGATGAAAGGTCACGTGAAGCAAAAATGGAGAACTTTTCTTCCAGCAGAAATGAGTAATTTCTTGATGGAGATTTGGATTGGACTGATTTCCTGTGGTTCCATCATCACAGGATAAGTCTTTCATCAATGTGAAGTATATGCAGTGCTCCAAAAGGGTCAAATATCACGAAAAAGTAGCGTAGCGAAAAGTAAAGACGACATGGTAGATCCCAAATATAATTGAGACGTTACTATAATCCAGTGTAAGAGATGAGAGTTGATTGAATACGTAAGAACACGCAGTGCTGTAGGTGACGATATATGTGGGATGTACAATATATCATGAAGGCAATAATATTGATGTGTGTCCCTCCGGAGATATATACATATATACATATTCTAGTAAACTACAAATTAAGTGCAAAAGAGGTTTGGAAGCATATAAGAACGAGAATATAAACGTGCAAATGAAGGATACGGCAATATAATAAAAGGGAAATGGTTTTGTAAGCATATGTTCGTACAGAGTACCAGAGTATGATCAAAGTGCAGAGCATATGTGATATATGACAATTGTCAAAAAAAAAAAGGGGGGCCATAGGGCTCGCTGCCTTGTTCCTGTCAAGCACTATATATTACCTGCTGCTAGCTAGCATATATATGGCAAATTAAGTGATCTTCGCTTGGAGTCCTGTCTTTTTGGATGGCTTGTAAATTTCTATTATGAGGCATCATGCATAGGACCTCTGCCGTGCATAATGGGTTCTTGTCCACCAAGAAGGCTAATGTTGACCCGATGCTGGTCTCGATCGGTGTATATATATAAGCGGGAAGTTAAGATACCCTGCCTATTAATATTACAAAAAATTAGCAAAGTTACTAGCTACCGATTAGAGATAGGAAAGCTTTAATTTCTAGCCTTTTACTTAATTAATGCCTACATTTGCATAGCCAATTCGTGGGAAGATAATTTCAATTATAATCAGGCTAGCTAGATATGATCTAACATTTAAGTCGGTTTTTCCTATGCATGATTTTTTCCCCATGCATGGGATGCTTCACAAAAAAAGTGCAATATTGCATGATTGATAAGATAATAGACAAAGCATTTTGATGGGGGAGGGGAGGTGGGGGCTCATGATGTCTGGTAGCTAGCCAGCAGTACTACTACTTCTACTAGGACCTCCAGCATTAAGGAAGGGCTATATGGATGGGATTGTGGAGATTGCAAGGGAGGCCGGCATGATATCTCTTTCGTACAAAGGACATGCATGTATGCAAACGAGTCAATTATTATTCTTAAAGAGAGTAAGCCCTATTTGATGTCAGTGACGGTGACAATGGATCCAAAAGGAGTCGCCCTAATTTAAAGGCTTTTTTCATAACAGCTAAGGTCGCTTTACCCTCTTCTTTTTTTAACTTTTTTATGGAGCATTCGTATATATTATGCGTGAACTATCAGTAAAACATATCACACATGTAAAAAGCCTAAGCGGGCTTCTCCAAGCCCATGATTGATATACCATCTTAATTTGAGCCCAGGATTGATATACCATCTTTGAGCCCAGGAACGATATACAAACTAGAAGATCAGGGTTTTGCAGTGCGTTTTGGTCCGGATAGAAAAAAGAGGCCGGTTCTTTTCACCAGTGCCCATGCAATTCAAAGCTCAAAGCTCAAAGCAACCTGATCATATAGTATACCACTTTCTTGCTTTTTCTTTTTTGCTAATCCAAAAAACTAAATTATTTTAATACATTAAAGAATAGAATAGTTTCTTTGAACTGTGATTTTAATTAAGCGTGAATTTTGGGGCAATAAACAACGACGTCGTCACTTGTAATAAAATTTTTGCAGTAATTCTAACTTCTAAGCATCGATGTCAGAATCTTGCAGGTTTTTCGAATTCGGCCAAGACATCAGCATCCCAGATGTTGAATATGGATCTCAGGCTCAATCTCAAATGTTCAGCATTTACAAGTTACAACGTTTTCAAGTGAAAAATTTGACCCAAGCCAACAGAATCGGCCTTCCATTCCGCCCTTAGCCTTGACTGCAAACCATTCTCTTCATCTTTGGAGAAACTTACTTGAGTAGAAACTATTTACTTGACTGTAAAAAAGAATAAAATACATAAAGAAAGATCAAAGACTATTCACTTGACATCAATGATAATGAAACTTTCTATACTCTTTTCAAGTAGCTTAACAGGTGGATGAAGTTGATTCGTGACTTCTTGTCATATCACATGCCTTCATCACCACACCCCGAACAGAGCATGGAATTGGAAACTAAGAGGAGGACACTTCAATGGATGGCAATCTTTGGTCAAATTGACGTGTGTATTCCACCAACTTCATGTCTTATAAAACAATAATAATAAAGAAAAACACAGCCCCATCAATCCATCCATTACCATCGTCGATCAATATTAGGAACAACTTTTGCCCACCCCTTTCAAGTTTATTGACAAGAAGTCAATCGAGTTCTATTGTCTTAAAAGAACAAGCTTTGCACGTAGATCGTTAATGTCGAGAAAAAGGAGATACAAATATTAAACACTCGATTCATTCGTGTGTGATGAACAAACACGTGCTTTATAATTTTGCATGGACTTACTTTTTAAAAAGTTTTTACATAGCCTTTTTATCTTTTTTCAAGTACCTCGGCAAATTTCAGACAAAAACTTTTACTGGTATCATAGCTAGCCCTTTTTCTGCGGCACTAATAGTCATTTTTTTAATGCATTTACCTAGTCACGAAAACACTTAATTAAGAACCGACACAAATACCATGGTAGATAAGTTTCACAATGGAGGTTTTTACTTTTCAGCATATATAATTAATTAGAATTCGAAATCAAAACTTGTTTAAGTAGAACAGGATTCCTTATCACTCAGACCTTCCCACATTAGTTATTAGTTTTACTTCTTAAAATGATTAATTGAACCATATCTCATGGATATTGTAGCCTTATTCTTAAAGATGTCTTTGTTTCTGTATAGGAGTAAGATTCTGAGTTCAATTAACCGATGCTTACGTACGTTAACATGCGGTTAATAAATGAAAAACAAAAACCTGTCGTTGAATTTTTTGGGGCAGCAGATTATGATATCATTTTAATAGCAAAAAATTGGCGTTAGAAGTATGTATAGAGTGAGATTCACGCTTAATAATACGGGGATCATCAAACTCACAAGTTGATTGAAATGCTAGCTGTAATAATATGCTTGATGATCTGTAATCTAATAATTCTACTCTAATTTGTTAGAGAATACACTCGTTTGCTCAAGCCACTTCCAATACTTTTCTAATCCAAAGATTTTCGTCCTAATTATTCTATCTTCGTTAAAGAAGACTCTAATTAGCTATATTAACATTCAATAATAGCTTATACTTGAACATCATATTACACGCTGAAATTGATGTTTAACTACATCGATTAGTTATTCTTTTAAGTCTTTCTACGAAATACTTTTTATCTGTTTTCAAAAAGTATAATACTCTTCTCAAATCAATCCACTCCACCAAAAGTGAGGCAAACCACGACTTCAATCATGTTGTTGGAAACTCTAACAAAGCTTTTATTTATTACATGAAATGAAAGTGATTTGAATCCGCTAACTTTAGATAAAGTGAAGATGAGTCATATTACATTAACCACGAGCGAATCACGGAGAGGGAGAAGTACTACACCGCAAAGAGTTTTTCTTTTTTCAGTTTAAGGTATAATTTAATTGAATATTATTTAATTTCTTGACGATGTTGAAATGAGAGGTGACAATCAATTCTAGCTC
Source organism: Turnera subulata (assembly GCA_028386065.3). NCBI lineage: Eukaryota > Viridiplantae > Streptophyta > Magnoliopsida > Malpighiales > Passifloraceae > Turnera > Turnera subulata. Next base: position 171,863 of record JAKUCV010003393.1, on the reverse strand, counting down.
CATTACTAATTACCCGAAAGTCACTCCAAAGGGGGGAAAAGGATAAGGAAACGAAAAAAAATTAGATGAAGAAATGCAAGGGCATCGATCTCCGTATGCAAAACAAAACACTATAATATATATAAATATTTATGCATCCTTGACAAAGCCATGGCCAATTGAGTGCAAGTCTTGTATTATATGATCGATGTGAATTATTCTTGGTTCACCTATAATTAAAATGGGTCTAAAAGTCTCGACTCCCTAGTAATTTAATATTGGCTTAATTTGGACTAATAAGGCACACCATGGAGGGAGATGTAAGAAATCCAACTGAAACTGCCACTAAGATTCGGTTCCTTGGCTACTTCGAAGAATTTGGACCCGTAGATGTCATCATCACACAAAAGAGACACCCAACACTGGAATTTCCCTTCCATCCTACCGCGCATTATTTGGGCCCCCACCACTTCTTGCTTTTGTCGGCTCTTGTCGGCTCCCCCCTCTCTACCCTGCTTCGGTTCTCCTCTCCCTCCGTGAACTTTCCCATTTTTTTCACTTTTTTTCTTTTGAGCTTCTCATGCTTAATTTGGTGGTTCTCTAACTCTTCCTTTATACATATAGGTAGGCTTGAAGTTGGAGAAAATTTTAGCATGGACAAGGAATTTGTTGGGACTAATTTGACTCCTACACTTGATGATCTCTTTTGGATCAGGTTTGACGATATTAATTCTTTTGCAAAAGTTTGAAAAGATTGATGTAGATAAAATTTTACAATTTTTTATGCATGTTTTAATTAGTGAGTGATATTTATAGTCACAAAGAAACCCCATGTATATATGATCCTTAATTAACCTCTGATTTCCCTGGATCAGAGGTCGGGCTATATATAATGAAAAAAATTGGATTCTCCCTATTGTTACAGTTTTAGATAGATATCGGCATTCGATAAACTGCACATTTTCAGAGAATATTATATTTATTGTTTTATTTTTTGCTTCATCATTAATTTTGTTAATTTGCTAAAGCCTTAGTAGAAAGTGCAGCTTCTCTTTTTAATTTCTCTATTTGAGGCACTTTGATGAATTCCTGAATGCTATTAATTAATTTGGTCATGGTATAACCATGTGGTCTTTAATTAACTCGATTGAAAATACAAGTTGCCTCGTTTTTTTTCTTTCTTTCTTTCTTTTTGTTTTTGGGGGTCAATTCAAGTTGCCTGTTGGAGAGGATGAATGAAGATTGAGATTATTCTTGAAGGATGAGGGGGAATAGGTTCTAACTAATCTTGATTTACGTAGATGGAGATTTTCAAACAAATTAAGAAAATAAATAGAGCCCAACAGAGCGGAAATATGATTAATTACTCTGCAAGCAAAGAATAGGAAGTTGCCTCCGAAAGCATGAAAAAGTTGGCCATGCTGTGAGAAAGGATCTTTTGTCAAATTGCAAGATCATAAAATCTTATCTTTTTGATAAAACCAAACGAAAGCCAGCCTTCCCTCATGAGTGGTCCTAAAGGGAAACACTTGAACAGGGTTGTGACAGGAGAAGAACAAGAATCAAGATTATCAGGTCAAAAAGCATAAACCCACCACAGTACACACACTCATAACCCACCACCATCAATAAACAAATGTGGAATGCACTATAGAATAAAAATCAGACAAAAATTCTTACATTAAATGTTGGTTCACTCTATAGTAGTACAATATTATTGTGTGTAGTCAAAACAAACACATCTCTCTTTTTTCGTCCTCCATCTTCATAAAGTGAGCCAGCACATAAAGCCACCACAGAAACGATCTAAAACATTCTTTCTTGCACTAAGAACAGCTGCAGACAAAGGAGGTGAATTTCCCCTTTCTTCTTCTCTCTCCTTCTCTCTCTTTCTCTGAAGTCATCAGTAGCTTTTCTTTTCCCTTTTATTCTGAATTTATGGATGCTGCTTCGTGGCCTCAGGTGGGTAGAATTTTGTTTGGTGATTAATTTTCATTTCTAGCTACGAGTGTCATTTCTCTCTCGCTATTAGGTCTTTCTCGCTATCATATATACATATGGATCATGTTCCACTAGTTTGTTTCTTTGATGGATTTCATGTATCCTGTGGCTTTTTGCACCTTTTGTACTTCTATCCAAGACGTTCATGGACGGTGCAAACAAGTCCTTTTTTATCTCAATTAATTCTCCTTTTGAAAAAGATAAAGCTTAGTTCGTTCTTGAAACATATGAAAGCACTGTACTTTTCCTTTCTCCACCTTTTTCTCTTTAGTGAGATAAAGGAACTGAAGGGGGAAAGGTATTATTTGTTATTAGCAGGTACTCTTTTTAGGGCTTTTCTTTTGGCTTTCTTTCACGATCATGTTTCTCCTAATTATGCGTACAAAGTTCCACTATACCTTGTTTTGTTTGATCTGCTAGAACTTGTAGGTTTCATGCTCGAGATTTCATGGTCCTGATTAATTAAGTCATATTCACAATTAAAGATCTTTTAGCTTGCTCCCTTCCTCTAGTGTTTGCAGGATATTAAGGTGGGCAAACCAATGGAAGAGGTCTCATCTAACACGTGCAATACAAGGCCAATATTAGAGAGAAAAGCAAGGCCTCAAGAGCAACTGAACTGTCCAAGATGCAACTCAACCAATACAAAGTTCTGCTACTATAACAACTATAGCCTCACCCAGCCAAGATACTTCTGCAAGACTTGCAGAAGGTACTGGACTGAAGGAGGGTCTCTCAGGAACGTTCCTGTCGGTGGAGGTTCAAGGAAGAACAAGAGATCTACATCATCATCATCATCATCGGCAGCAGCAGCTGCAGCAGTAGCAGCAGCTTCATCTAATAAGCTCCCTGATCTGAACCCACCAAGCCTCTCGCAGTTTTCCACTCAAAACCAGAAGACCCATGAAGGCCAAGATCTTAATCTGGGGTTTTCAGCTATGCAGGAGAGTCAAGGTACATCTCATTTCACTGAAGTGACCAGAACTCATGAAAACAACACCAGTCAACATAACTCTTCTACTTCCTCCTATGCTTCGTCTCCTCTTTCAGCTCTGGAGCTACTAAGGAGTGGAATTGCTTCCAGGGGTCTGAATTCTTTTGTCCCAGCACCGCTTCCGGACACAAACACTCTGTATTCTTCAGGGTTCCCTATGCAAGAATTCAAGCCAAACTCCCTCAGTTTCTCTGTTGATGGGCTTGGGAGTAGGTATGGAGTTCAAGAGAACGGTGGAAGGATTTTGTTCCCTTTTGGCGATTTGAAGCAGCTTTCAGGCTCAGGCGAAGTTGACCAAAACAAAGGACAAGGAACTTCAACAAATGGATATTGGAATGGAATGTTAGGAGGTGGATCATGGTAAAGAAATTAAAGAAGACGGATGAGAGAGCTAGGGCCAACTAAGAGCTATAGCTAGCTGCTTTTCATCTTTCCTTCCTTTTTACTCTTTTTTTTTTTTCAAATGGTTGGTTGCATGTTGAAAGTTGTTCAGCACTAACATACGTATAGAGATACATATGCCTTATTTGCTTATAGTCTTCCTCCTATCACTCTTTTCTTTTTCAATTTTTGAGCATTGTAAAATTTTGAAGCTCACTTGTTTTTTCGGCTTCAAAAGGATTTCATCTCCCATATAATAGTGTGAAGATAGAAGAAGCTGTGAATGTAAGTCTCGGATTTTGTCATGGCAGTACTCCACATGTGGTCTTGTATTCATAAGTTCTTCTATCAGAAATGCACCAGCAGTATATATGATTGCATGTATTGATTCTTCCAGTGTGGGAATTCAGTTGGATTTCTCGACGTATAATGGTGAGATTCATGAGATGAGAAGTTTCAGAACAACAATACTCTCATTGTTAATCTTTTCTTTACATCATTGGACTTTGACATCTAGCTAATGGATACTAATTAGTAACTGTCATGTTCTATAAGATGGCTGTTTCTTTCCTTTGTCTATGTGTGGAGTCTGGTGTGTCAGGTTTGACTTTGGCATTATAGGAGATGATGAGACTGTCCAGCCAGAAACTGCACTTAGTTGAACAGGTATTGGACCAAAAAAACCAGCGGGGTACGTCGTCTCTTGATCAGGGAAGTTTCAATCCAAAGCGTTACTGACTCCAAATCTCTCTGGTAATGAGTGCCATTTTTGAATAAATTAAACAAATGAATTAGCAAGCAAATCGTATTCGAAAACCAATTTACCTGCTCCAACTAAAAGCTAACCTAATCTTTTTCTAGTCTACTCACCCACTCAACTTTGGCGGGGCAAACCCTAATCACTACATCGCATCTTATAGTTTAAGCTCTTTTAAAATTAATCAAAGACTAAGAAAAATCTGACAACCCACTTCCTCAAATTGGTCTTGCATGGGGGACCCTTAAAACATTCGTCTGGTAAGGCGTGCCAGGAAATAATCTCTTCAATCTTGAGTGATTAATCCATCCACATATCTCATTATATTTCCACCCTATAGTCTTAAGTTTATATATTCCTTTTTGTTGTGCACATCACATGAACGTGATGGTTTTGGGTGGAAAAACAGATAGTGAAGCTATATACATCAATATGGCGCCCACGCTAATGGAGGTTTATTTCTTTCTTTCCATCATTATTAGTCTCCAAAGAAGGGTGCCTACACTCATCCCCTTTTTTTTTTGTTAATACTCATCCCCATTAATTGAAGTGCCTATTTAGAATATTATAATATATAGACCATGATGGCATGGCATATGATATCTCCATATTCTCCATGTCTTTTACATTTGATCTTCTTTTTGGTCTTAGTCGTTGTCCGTGAGTTGTGCTCTTTTAGTGAGCGATTCTACTTTTGTTGTCTCCTTCTTATGATATCAGCATGCATGTCCTAAAAGCTAAAATTAACCCTAGATGGGCAGCACCGTTCCTTTTCCTACAAAAGGCAGCTTCAGCGTTTATGGACAGAATTGATTCTCATACCAACTTCATGCGGCTAAACGTTGACATCTAACCCGGACATTGTAATGGGAATCGCACGATAAACAGTAAAATGAAGACGACTTGAAGACAAGATAATATGGAACAGGCGCAGCATTTTGTTTTGTAGTAATTAAAAGGAGGAAAAAAATAATAGAAGATCATAACTAATTCCTTCGCGACGTCAACGCTTTCTAGAAATATGGGGGAAAATTAACTGGTTTATGATGATTAACGCACTAGTGTCAAGACTTGGAGTTTGGAACCCACATATTGTACAATGTACATCGCTCTTCTTTGTGGGTGGGGGTGGCGAGGGAGTAGAGAAACTAGTTTGACATGTCGGGTCCGGGGATAATCGCTTGGTGATTTTTTAATTGTTGTGTTGAGAATTCAGGAGAGAAACCCGGCATATGGGGTTGGTCTAATATTAAGCTATTGGATTCCGCTTGAATAGGTATGAGCTTGAGTTATGATGTATGCAAAAAATCTACATTAGGAGACTCATCATCCCGAACCCAAACCCAAGAAATTGAACCCGTGAATCAAACTGGACCATAGTCTGGTGCACAATGATCCAGGTGGGATTAGAGAAGAGAAACCTGGTTTCGGTATTTTTCTTGTTTTTCCCAGGCATCGTTGTATATCTTCACTCTATCTGCTGCTATCCCTTGGGCCTCGCGTCGTATAGTGTTTTTACTAGCTTCGCCCCAATGGGCCTCGGGCTTATAGTGCTTTCACTTGGGCCTCAGGCCGCGTTGCTTGGACTACCTAGTGCAGACCAGCCCGCTCAAGCATAGTCCAGCTGCACCCCTATTGCGTATTCTTTTTGTTTTTGGATCAAAATTACACACCGTGTTTTGAACTCTAACTTTGAGCAGGTATTATGAAGTGTATAACTCATAGTAATTTATGGAAATGTACCGTTAATATATATATATCATTTGCTGATAACAGCATTTTGAGTCCAAAGGGTACATCTTTCTCTACTGTACATAGACGACTCGATACACTTATTTCTTGACCACGCAAGGGAGCTAGCGAAAGCAGTCAGCACAAAAACATTACATAAATACCCTTCCAGTTCTCACTTCTATACAAAGATAACCCTCTCGCCTGATCAGCAGGATGGATAAGTGGCTCTTCACAGGTAAAAAAAAAGAAAACACTATTTTTCAACAGAGGTCCAACTCATTTGTCTGCGTTGATTCCAAAGATGCGAACCTTGTGCATATTTGGGAATTTGGCTACAACCAGTACTATCACAGCTAGAGTGTTGAAAAACAGCATCGGATGCTGGTAGTCAGTCGTGTGGGAGGCTATCAAGTACCTGTCAAAAGAAAGCAAATGCAAGTTTAATCTCCAAGTAATCAAGAACCTTTGACATTGATGTGGAAGAGTACATTGCACCAATTATGGATCCATGCAGAAACTGATACTGTCAGGGATTACAAATCTATGAGTATTCATAGTATAGTGAGTGCTAAGTGGAAACTAAGTCCATGGCAATTCATAATACAGGGAGTATATACATAATCTAAGAATGAATCAAAACTTGGTTCAAAGACAACAGAGAAGAAAGAAAAAGCTGCTGGATTCCTCCAAAAGGTAGAAACAATACTTCGGAGTCAATCCACAACCAAGGAGGCATTGATGGAAGTCTCATGTCCTTTCTCAAGACAAGCCTCTCTAAGAGATGATACCACAGAAAGGAAAAAAAAAACACTGCTTTTCAATTATCATTCTTTTAAAGGAAAAACATCTTGCTGCATAGTCTCTGTAGCTTACTTCCACCTTTTCCCTCATTCTGAAGTTATACTCCAGAAGAAAAGCTCCAGCTTACATAGACAAGTTTTCACATTTTAAATGTTAGCAACGTCATATTTAGATGATAAACCTTTATTGACATTTAGGTTTGTACTCAAGTTGCTAACTATTTTGGAAAGCGTAAATGAACTTTCTCATGCTAAGGACACGATTTAGCAGCTGATGCAAGCAACTAGAATATGATACACCACAGACTAGAAGAAGGTTGTAGACAGGCAAACTTAGGCCCCGACAAAGAATGGTATCACCACTTCAATCAACTTTAAGTTCATACTATGAAAAAGTTGTAAATAGGAAACTGGCAAACTCAGCAGCAGTGTTCCAGCAAGACATACTTCATAACCATTATATACCACTTTATCTAGGCAGTAGGCATCATTTCCCCATCACAAAACAGCTAGCAGAGAAGAACAAGGCTAAATTATTGGCACGCCATCTCTTTGAAGAAATAGAGAGGTGAGGTTTCTTGATAACAATGGAAAAACTCAGTCGTGTTCCTAAAGTTTTTTAAACAGGCTCAATGTGGTAATTATGAAAATGCAAGGAATACATCCTTAACCTCTCCCTTAGCTAGGCAGCCAAAGAGGTAAAAATAGATTTCCAGAATCCAAACAACCACATCAGTTAAACAAACTGTATGATACATACACCAAATATCCCCATCCCATCTGAATCTAAACACTGACACAATTCAATGAATTTGTGATCCTAAAGGTTGATGGTTCTAGCACGGAACTTGGATCACATCACTAGAAAGCTAATTGCAACTCTTTATATGAAGATTTAATTAACCCAAGCGATACTTCCAAGCTACTCAAATCATCACAACAAAGGCACAGTTAAAGCAAGTTAGCTCAGGGTAGCGCCGGTACCCAAATTGTCAAGCAAATATCAGTAATACAGAACAATCAAGCAAGAGAAGAAAATGTTTCACAACACAAAATTAAAGGTAGCAATCACTACCTGACTACTAAACAGAACAAGAGGTTACAAATTGGTATACACAATCAAGTAAGAGTTTCATTTAAGGAAAAACATAATGTGTCTCTATTACTTACAGAACAACAGGGACAACCGTAAGGAACTTTCGGTTGCGTGTCAGCTGCTTTCCATTGTCAATCTGCTCCCACCAAGTTAACCCATTATAGATTCCTTGGTCTTCCGCAAAAGGTGTTCCTTTCTTCCAGTGGAAGAAGTGATAGGTAATCTGAACAAGGTTCAAGCATTACAACTATGTCACTGATCAAATAAAATTCCAAAGCAAAAGACTAATCTTTCAACGTAAAGAGATGAAGCAGGAGATGCAACTCAAGAACTGATCACACAATAAATTCCCAAAAATGGCAAGACAACTGATGAAGGAAAATTTCAAGCAAAACCTCAGCAACTACTAAATGCATGACAAATTGCTATTCTTCGCGCATTTCTTGGAAACTATACATTTCTTAGCAATTCTCCTCTCGCTTAAAGCTAGTAAAGTCTAAATTTTTATCACCGGCACCAATAAATTATGCTAAAGTAATATAAACCCATTACAAATAACCACCACCTAACTCGAAACGTTGCTAGGTATTCAAAAAAACTAATCTTCATGTGCTACAATTCCCCTAAAATTGATGATCATCGACAGTTACTCTAGGCTAAAACAAAACATAAGAGGAAGGGAAACGAAAAGTGAGATTGGAATAAAAATCAGGGTAGAAAGTGAGAATAGATAAGGAAGAGGAGGAAGGGAGTACAAGGAAGTGAGCGAGATTGACGACGGTCCAGGCCATGCCAGGAGAGCAGGAAAAGATGGAGAGAACCAATAACCACGAGAATAACAAGAAGAGGATGTAGGTGGTCCACACCCCGGGGTACATGAACCACTCCGTGTTCCGATTCAGATCCGCCGGCGGCACCGCCTTCACGTACAAATTCGCCATCTCAATCTCAATCTCCTCCCCGATTTTAGGATTGGATTGAATTGGATTGGATTGGGATTTCCCGGTTTCCTTCTTCTTCTTCTTACGTGTGTCTCGTCGTCGACGACGATGACGATGATGATTACTGGTTTGGATTCCGATTTATCTCCTCGAATCAGCTCTCTCTCTTTCTCTCTCCGTGGGTGTTTATTCTTATTGTTGTTTTATTATTATTATTTTTTATTTTTGTGATTCCCTTTTCTGTTTTTCGGTATTTTTGTACTGGTTTTTGGGGTTCAATTCAATCTAGTAAAACAAAACACTCGAACCAGAAGCTAAAAGCCGAAAATGTGAACAGTTAAAATTGCTGAAAAAAAAAAGGAATTTTGGTTGGTTGTGATAATTTTTTTAGAATCCCAATAAAAACTCAATTGCGTCATCTCTTTTGCTTCCTGCCCTAGCCACCCACTGTATGTTTTTTTTTTTTTAATTGGGGAGGACGGAGGAGAGTATTATTAATGTTGATTTTTTTTTTGTCGCAATTAATGTTGAAAATTATGTATACTGCCTTAAAATTGATTGATTTTCAAATTTTGGTGGCTACGTCCATTAATGGGTCAATGAGCACAAAAAAGGAAAGGACTGTTTTTATTAAATTACGCTGTATATACCGTGAGGATGTTGCATTTATGCCAGTAGGGGATGTAAAGTAGTAACTTGTGGACTGGATTTGTTGCTCAAAATTCTAAGTAAACTGACTTGAGATGATCTTACGAGTACCTTTTGTCATCCTTATTAGTACTTTTTTTGGCAATATTTAGCAAAACCAAACTGCGGGAACATCCAGTCCATTATATTGTTAAGAGGATGAGAAGATTCCAGAATAGTCTGGCCTGTACTACAATCTAAGAAATAGGCCTGGCTTGTTAATCCATACCGGATAATACAGTGATGATTCATGTAGCTAATCGAACAGCCCAAATAATCCTCCTCCTAAAATTACGCTGGCCCAAGTTTCCTGCCCATGACCAACTTTCAGCCCAATAAACCTCCAACCGTACAGTGAGTTAGATTTAAGACTTTTTTCCTGCTATATTCACATTTGGGTTTTTTGACTTTTTTTTTTTTTAGTAAGATAAGATGTCTAGGAAGCCGGGGCCTTTGACTTTCATTGCATGAATTTCGTGGCGCTTTAACTCTGAAAGATAACGTGAATAAATATGAAAATTTCAAACGATTTGCTGTCACTTTTATGATAAAAAAAAAAAACTCGCTGACCAGTTTTCTGATTAAAAAAATGACTTGCTGACTTGACATGTATAATGGACCAATCAATGACTAGGCATAAAATGACCTGTCATAAAGTCTGTTCAGAATTCATAACTAGCAGTAGCAGCCTCTACATTGCAATGCACGAGTTTTTCCAGAGCTATTGGAAGAAAAAGAGAGAGTCACGTGTTTTGATTCATATCTTCAATCTGGTGAACTTCGACGAACTGTTCTTTTCTTTTTTCTTTTCCTCGAAAACTGACAGAAATTCATTAGGTACGACGAGATTACTCGCAGGTTGCTGACCGTAATTTGTCATTTTGTTTAGTCGTCAATTGTTCAGGTAAATGTATTAGCTAGCTGCTTCCTATATGTGTATATATATATTTGATCTAGAGTGTAACGACAGATTTTTTTAAAGATGCTAACAATTTATGACTTTTGAGACTGAGCTTATAATGCCTGAATGATGCATGAACACACATTGTTTGAATATCCAGTTAATTCTGCTTTTATACGCTGTCGATATAATCTATAGTGTCACGCAGGTTAATTTATAATTAGTCTAACAAATAGCTTTCATTTAAGAATTTATTCAATCGTTATCTAATTAGTTAGTGGCATTTAAAATAGTTTTAGGAAAATATTTGTCTTGATTGGCAGATTGCGAAACTGTACTATTCTCGATAATGTTGTGTGTTAATTTCTGCGAAAATATTTTGGGTTTGATATACTGGAAGTGATTGCGGGAAACTGCAACCTGAAATTGACAAAGTCGATCAGCTCCATTCGAAGTCATTGACAATTCTCTAAATTTTATGGTCAAGACAATTCTCTAAATAATGGCTTAGAGACTTAATAAAGTAATTCATAATTGCTGTATCGAGCTAATTGATAGCTATTGTTTCACAAAAGAAAGGAAAAAATTGAATTTGCTCCACAAAATACACACGGAAGTCAAGACTCAAAAGCGAGACTAGTCTCTCTCTTGCCCCTACGCCCATCCAAATAAAATGGATGGTCAACTTCTAAAATCACAAGTACAATCATGCATAATAAATAAAGCACAACTTGATCCCCAACCCCAACTGCATTTAATTTGCGTTTACCAGTCTTCTATCTCCCTTTCTTTCAGTTTCCCGCTCGACTTTGTGGAATAATATATAGCATATATATGTACATATACCCAAAATTTTACGTAGGTATTTGGGTTAAAATATTTGTATCTCCAATTTTTATTATAGGTTAGATCTAAGAAACTAAACAGACTATATAAAAAGGGAGAGGGAAAGATTTTGTTATAAATTTTTTTTAATGAATATAAATTAATTGTTGTTAGGTATACCAACCTAACGTATCTGAATCTTGTGTATCCAATAATTTTTTCAAAAGGAAATAAAATTTTCGCAAAATTTTCTTTAAAGGGGAAAAATATTTGATATATTTGGTATACAATGTGTCCATGTGGATACGCTTAGATTCTGCAGTATCCCTGGTGTAATCTGAGTTGATATACCTAACTATACTAACATTTGTTAAAATAAACTAATAGCAAAAATTTCTTTTATTGGTTCAAAAAAAAACAAAATTTTCATTTAAAAATTTCCTATTTCCTTATAAATTTTTTTTATTTTAAAAAAATTTAAGCCTATATTTTTAGGAAACGATGTCACATATATGTATATTTTTCTGTAAATGGTAACTAAATACTGGGTTAAGTCTACCAACCCAACACACAAATATATATAATGCCTTTAAAAACATTTCAAATGTCAACCCCACACCATTCAATCTTCATCCTCTCCCCCATATATATCACAGTTTGCTTGCTGCTTATAAGTTCGGCAGTCAACTCGACTCCCCTTGTTCTTAATTGATTTCTGTTCAGTTTTTTTTTTAAAGTCTAGCATTTTGTAAAAAAGGAGGTAGCTAGAATGGAGGATACCAATATACCATCCTACTTCATCTGCCCGATCTCTCTTGAAATCATGAAAGATCCGGTGACTATCTGCACGGGCATGACCTTTGATCGGGAGAGCATTCAAAAATGGATGTTCACTTACAACAAAACCGTATGTCCTATCACAAAGCAAGACCTCACCAGTTTTACTATCACTCCAAACTCAAATCTTCTTCGCTTGATCCAGTCGTGGCACTTGCAGAACACATCACCATCTTCATCATCAAAGTCAGCAGAAGATGATGAAAAGTGTCTGCAGGACACCTTGGCCGGGATTCTTGAAGAGATCAAGCAGCCACAAGTGAAGGTAAGGTCTCTCAGGAAAATGAAGTCACTGATCCAAGAAAACTATGATACGACGACTGGCAGGAATTACCCTCTAGGTGATGATAACTTATTTCCTCTCGTAGCATCTCTTCTCAACTTACCGAGTACTTCTGCTGTATCCATTTCTGGTGATGATCATGAAACATTGACGACAATAGTGTCGACGTTATGTCTTTTGAAGCCTTCTGATGAGACCTTAAAGAAGGTGTCAGAAAATGGAGATGGGTTCTTAATCCGTTCGCTTTGTTCAATTATGGTACAATACACGAGCAATCTGCAGGTGAGGATTCAAGCGGTAACCCTACTGAAGTCCATATTCAAAGTGGTGGATGACGCTTACAAGGAAGGAATTGAAGCAGAGTTCTTCGAGAGCATAACTGATATACTGAAGGACCAAAACACAAAGCATGGTAGCATGGCGGCCTTGTCTATTTTAAGGGAAGTTTTGCCGTGTGGTAAGAACAAGGAGCTTGCAATAAAGGGAGGATCTGTTCCTGTCCTTGTCGAATTACTTGCCGAGAGCAGCGAGAACCGGGTCTGCGAGATGATGTTAGCCGTGCTTGAAAAGTTATGCAGGAAAGCTGAAGGGAGGGAGGCGTTCTTGGCGCATCCAATGGGCATCGCAGCTGTGTTATCAAAGATCTTGAGGGTTTCTCATGTGGGAAATGATAAAGCAATCTCTTTGTTTACATGGGTTTTCAAATCCTGCAAAAGTGGTTGTGTTGCTCAAGAATTTATTGAGATGGGTGGTGTGGCTAAGATCCGCTTGGTTACAGAAGGCGGATGCAGTGCAAAAACTAGGGATAAGGCTAAGGAAATATTAGGGTTTCATCTGAAAACATGGAACAGCTCTCCTTGTTTCCCTTCTTCCTTGAGAGCTAACTACATTGTTTCTAGCCCTTGATTCAGGTTTCTTGATTGGAGAAGTTTTATTTCATTCTGTTAGTTAATTTCTCAGCTCTTGCAACAAGAGACTTAAATGTTCAATATACTCTTTTGCTCCCATCTGGGCAACGTTCCAAACATGTGTTCTATGCAATCGCAGATTTGCTACAGAAGATCTTATAAACAAGTTATTTAGTTATTCTGAAATAGGTAGTTATCCAAATAAATTATTTCCATTTTGCTGGAAATTAATTAAAGATGTACTTGAAAATATTGTTTGATGTTATAAGCCGGAGCAAGTGGGCTCAGTCAATTAACTAAGGAGTAATCTGCTGCCTCTTGGCTTCTAGGATTTAAGCCTCAAGCAAAAAGCCACCAAAAAGTCCATAATGTCTAGTACTTTTGCAGAAGTTGGCCCTACCTGTATACAGCTCCGAGTCATAAATGAGTGCAACAATATGTATAATGATTTATCCCCGAATGTAATTTGGACTTTGGAGATGTTAATTCTTTGGTCTACACTCTCCACAAAGTTGAACATGACTAATACATTTATCTCAGTCTTTACGGTAATTGTTGAAATGAACAAACACATATTCTCCTTCTTCTTCTGTTTCTGTGTCTAACGGAACACATATTCGATGCAATCGCCTTTTTATGGTATAACAGGTTAATGATATTTGTTCTGCAAAGTTCTACAATATATATTTGCTAGCTAATCCGTCAACATTAGATTGGTTCTCTTTGATCAGTTGAGAGTAGTTTGATGTGTTTCTGCAACTTCTATATATGGCTTTTCTTCTATTTTGGTTATGTGGTTTGTGTTCCTAGCTAGTTCCTGAAATAATTTTTCTGATTAGAAAAGGCCAAAAGAATAATCGGGAACAAGCAGACAAATTAATGCAACCAGAGTTTCCGGGAGACCGGGGAGGGATGTAAGTTCAATTGACTGTCAACTACTCCTGTCCTGTCCAATGTGGGAAATCCCAAACATATAACGACACTATAGCAGTTGTACAAACACGTTTGGAAATTAAATTTGACATATCCAAACTAGTTATCCATTACAGATTGAGTAGAAATACGTAGTAACTCATGGTCAATTGGCATAAGAAAAACCCTTTTTTCCCATTTATCCAAAAAGTCCAAACCTGCTAGAGTGAGGATAATCGGCTGCTGTGCAAAGTACTGAGCATTGCACGCCTATTTGTTGAAATCTAAAGAAGAATACCATTGAATATTCATCAGAGGGTACTAGCAAAGCCCATGTGTGTTAGATCGGATTATAGACTTAGGTAGGAAGTTGGATAAAACATATGAGATATATCAAGCAAGAACTGACAAATGAAACAATACCAAAAGGAAGATGTTATCACACACCAAAATATAATAAATGTCATCCTAGAAGTGATGTAAACAACATCACATTCCATGGTGACAAGTACTTAAGAGTTGAATTGGATAAACATGAGTATATATATATATATAGTTAATTGTAAAGGCCGCAGACTAAATGAAAGCAAAACTCATCATTCAAAATTGTATCCTCTAAATACATACATCCACAGATTTTGTTTTCCGGTGAGAGGCAACATTTCTTCCTCTTCGTGCTTTATTAAACGGATTTGGAAATCCCTACGGTTATGTATTCGTGAATATACAATGATTACATTGCCTGACAGAGATCTCAGACAAGTCGTCTAATATTTTTAAACTTCGATCACTTTCTCCATGTGGTAATAAATATTGTTAGGTGCAACTTAAATAGTGTCTATTTTGTTGTTGTCAACGTGAGCATGCTTGTTCTCACGGCAAGAAATACATAAATTTATCAGTACCATGTGTCACAGTTGTATACTACCTAAGTTCTGGTTGCAATAACTAATACAAACCAAGGTCGTCGTTGAACAAACTTGCCTTACAACTTGTGTACGAAGTTCTAGTCGAAGTTGCCTGTTTACTATTGGTAAAATTTTTTGGTTATAAAAAATTGTGAAGTTATATATATGTTTTAGTTTGGTCAAGAAACCAGTTGTTACGTCAAATACTTACAGGGAGATGTGTGAAATGCTTGCGTTAAATACTGCGGGGATTTTACTGATTCAAGCTGAAAAGACATTCGATTAATCATTTTTTTTGTCCAATTCAATTAATTATCGTTGACTTTGATCCTAACTCGAAATTTTCCAGTGAGATGCTCGTATCAGGGGAAATGTGAGACTTCACTTGGTTCTCAGCTCTCACGGCGACGATGGGTTCACTTGGGCCGAGATAAATGGATATTCTCTCGGCCCATTGGCCTTATTACGTCTAGTTGCAGATGGGTTCATTTGGGCTGGTTCAAAACGCATATATCTTGGCCCATTAGTATCCTATGTCTTTTTATATTTCTAGGCAAATTTTATTATGCAAACTTTCCAAGTATTAGTAGTGAATTTAACTTTTATTTTGCAGTAAACTGTAAAACGATCACAGATCAGTCTCTTAAAAGTTATAACAAACCATTCCAGGAAATGAACTTGATTCGACACACAGCCAAACCTGTTTCAGTTTTGGATGAAGGAAGAAACTAGAGTAGTCCAATTACTATCACTAACACCACATACTAATGGAAACTTCCAATGATATACATGTATGTCACTTCAGATGGAGAGACATGAAGTTCAAGTCACCTGACAACCAGCCTACCAGAACCCTTGGTGTCTTCCTCTGCTAGTGCCTCATGAGGTTCTGCCCAACCCAAGTTTACAGCCAAGTCTTCAACAGCCACCTTGATCACATCACTACGAACACCCAAATCGGTAGCATACCGGCTCATGCAGTACATCCCGGCCGTTACTGTGGCAACACCGACAGGACTAGGCATCAGCAACTTCAAAGGAGATGAAAGAATAGCTGCCAATGGAGCACCAATAACAGAAGAAGCTTGACCACTTCTTCCAACCCCAAGCCTGTCCATAATCAGAAGACCTGTTTTACAATAGAGAGCAAAGTCTTCACAGTTGTTCTGAAACACATCATAGTTGCCAAATCCATTTTGAAGAAGGTACATTGCACGGTGGACAACTGCATCGGCTGGGTCAGATGCCGCTGTGGTGCAAGTGCCTCCGCGTACTCTTGTGAGAAAAACTGATGGGGTTACACCGTATTCGAAGCAGTAAAGAGATCCCTTCCCAAGAAAGCAGTCCAGGCATGTTAGGACCACTCCGCTATTGGGTTGCCTGAATCCACAGTCAGGAAAAATCTCACAGGATGATGCAATGCTTGGCGCGGGATCATAGAGATCTGGAGATCCATCAGAGCTTGTATTTGGATTCTGCCTGGGCGTAAAATGCACCACTTTGCTTCCCCCAACAAAGATACCTGCAAAATTAGAGATCAATATGGCTTCCATATACCCTGGTACTGACTACTGACCGTAGCAAGAGCATTAGCAATAACTTTCATGGAAGTGATATGAGCTCTGTGAGTGAAAAACATGATGCCAATAGAAAGATTTGTAGATGACAAATATCAAGTAGCGCCAATGAGGGGCATGAAAAAGCACAATGCTTGGGCTACGATAGACATGATAATAGATTTGGCATAAAAAAATCATCGAAATGCCACATCTACACACCAACCAAAGATCCCAACGTGCACTCATCAATGCTTGTGAAGCACCAAAATAGTTTAAACAGGATAGTAACATAGCAAGAATGCTTAGAAACATCTATTCTTTTGATTAAATTTCTGACAAGGAGAGGAATCGAGGGTTGAAATCTTATTGAAAGAAGAGGCATGGGAGGAGACAAAAATTATCTTTATGCAGTCTGATTGATCTAACACTACCGTTTAACCCAGGCCAGAAAACCTCTGTGATGACTGCAAGATGTTATATTATCAACATAATCCAAATGCATCCCAAGAGCACCAATACAGTTCAGTATAGTTAGGAAAGAAACAATCTTAAGTCAACCATATAGTCGGCGTTCAAATTGGAGTTCCTATAATCACACTTCAACTCTGCCAACAACGAAACAGAGAATGTAATAAAAAGAATCCACAGAAATTGATAACGCCGGTTTAACGATTATAGCCAAATGACCGACCATTCAAGCAAAGAACATTCCATATCTAAATCAACCTCAAAATTCCCAGGGAGAAATTTTATACCTCAAAAGTCTGATGCATTTTCTAAGCAACAAAATCAGAACTAATACAACATCAACAACACAAAAAGAAAACAAACAACACCACCAGCAAAAATGCTAGAAGAAAAGGAATAAAGCGGAGCTGTGAAACCAGAAGAAACATAGCATTCCTTGGAGGGAGAATTACAAACAAAACTAGAAAAAAGAAACAAGGTGAGCCCTCATTGCCGGTTATGCAAAAGTCAAGAAAGAAAAAAGCTCACCGTGGTGAGAATAAGTGAAGACAGCCCTGTAAGTGTAGATGTGATCCCCTGGCTTGATTTCACTCCTCTCCACTCTGTTCGTGAGCAGACCCATCTCCCCTGTCTCTGTGTCTCCCCACTAGACTCTGTTTCCCGTCTCCCCCAGATCACACCCCACCACACCACACCAGTGAAGTTCACTTGACCAAAAGACAGACAGCACCGCAAAAGTTACTACCACTGGTTTTTTACTTTAGAAAAAGACCCATAACGTATACAGATAATGCTGTGGCACAAAACAATTGGGTGAATGCAAAAACGACAATCGCTTTGGTTGAACCACCTTTACCAATCCCCCAAATATTACGAGTATTTTTCAGTTTTCATTTAAGAATTAGAAAAAGTCGCCATCATAGGCTGCACACAATAATGATAAATGAATGATTTTACTATTCGAAAAGAAAAGATAATGATGGACAATAATGATGACAAATTCTCCATCTTTCTTACCTTTTCTTTTCTTTTTCCTCCACTTGACTTTCTCTATCTCTCTCTCTCTCTCTGTTCCCAAATCTGGGTCCGGTAAGAATGGAACCGGGGCTGCTCTATGGAAACTGAAATGGGTACGGACCGGAAACGGAGTTTATATTCGGGTCCATTAGATAGCGATTGGTTGTTGTCTTGTTGTTATAAAATTGTGCACTAAACTAGGCATGTTTCATTGCAAAAGGTAAGGTAACCTTCTTATCCCAGTTCCCTACAGCGAGGAAAAGCAAGCAGCTTCGGATTCTTTGCTGCGTTGACAAGTCATCCTCTACTACTTTAACCGTTGACACCTATTCCTATTCATGACTTTTTGGTTTCGTTTATTTGTCCCCATCAACTAATAATATACTAACCCACATTAACCCAACTGTCCCCTTAAGCTTCAAGGTCCATTACTTCACAATCCAGATTTTGCATAATCTCGGCCCATGTATAGAATTTGGATGGAGCATATAAAATTCTGTGCATATATAGAGTAGAATTTCAAACAAATGCAAACTGCTACAAAGAAAATACAAATTGCCAGTATATTGCTGAATTTTGTAAGCTTTAAGAATCAACAGCATTTTTTTCTTCTGACTTCAATATCATCTACATACCTGTGCTCTATGGCAGCCACTTATTCGTATCAGTAAACAAACCTATTACAAAGAATTACAGGTATAGTAACGCAAGAGATAACGCTATTATCTTTTTCTATCTATACTCATCTAATTTCCTAAATAGATATGCCAATCGTAGACTTTAACATCTAAATCCGAATTTTGTAGCTTATGCTTCAATTCCTTGCCACTCTCAGCATCCTTGGAGAGTAACAGGGCAAAGCCTCCACCACCGGCACCCACTAGCTTGTAGCCACAGCAATAAGGGTCAGCAAATGTAAAAAGGCTGTCAACAAATTCATTACTACAGTAAGGATCAAGCTCCTGATGCAGCCTCCAGGCCTCCATCATTATACCCCCCAGCTCATCCACATCAAAGTTCATTAAAGCTTCTCTTCCAATTTTTGCCAATTCAGCCAGGCGCTTGATACTGGAGACAAGAAGGTTGTCTCGCTGAAGATATCTCCTTACCACCTTTTGCAGGACTTGGTGTGCAAGTCGAACCTGTAAGGAAACCATAAAGTATAAGAGAAGGTATAGTAGGGAGATTATGCATAGTAGCATAGTGTGCATTTTCATTGCAAAGAAGCTATCTCTTAACTTAATCCAGTGGGGCAACTACATACCTGACCAGTAAAAACCACAAGCAATCTTTCCTGCAATTCCGAAACTAACTGAGGAGAAGCCAATAGGGGAATGACTTGGAGGCGCAATGGTATTCCAGGGAAGCTTGTAGTGAACTTAATCCCAGGGTATAAACCTCCAATTTGATCCTGCCAGCCACCTCCTGTTCCCATAAGCTGCTCCAATACCAACACTAGTCGAGCAACATTTTCATTACTTTCATCACCATCAGTTATTTGGAGAAGTCCTTTCACAACAGCAGCTGCTAGGATGCTGGATGTTCCCAAGCCGCTACCACGGGGTACATTAGCCCATGTCTTGATTTGTAGGCCCGTGGATACAAGACTCTTTTCATGAACAATACCAGTCACGAGCAATGCGGATTTTACAAGTCGGAATGGGTCATTGCCATCAAATGGAGGAGCAATAGAAGCAAGATCCTCAATGTATAACTGGTGTCCAGCATCATCATTGATCAACACTCCACCCTTTTCTGTAGTCTCTATTACTGTGCCGATGGGAAGACAACCTTCCAAACCAATTGCCATGTTCAGAACATAGCCAGCACGCTCTAAGCTCCAAGGAGGAGTGTCACTCCATCCCCCAACAAAGTCGACACGAACTGGTAACTCAACTTTTACCGTTCTAGAGTGGAAAGGTCTGCTCACATGACCATCAACCTGATCATTCTGACATTCTGAAGCAGGAATGCTGCTCGGAAGCCCTAAGAGATGTTCTACATGCCAAAACAAATGAAGTTACAGAATCATAGTCAGTTAAAATATTTTTTTTAAAAAAAAGCAACCTGCATGAGTCTTAATAATGGAAGCCATCAGTATAGTTAGCATAAGAAACCATTTGTATCAACAGAAAGGAAAGAACAAAGTCAGTCCCGAGAAGACAAAAAAATTGAAACTATACATCTTTGTGAAAAGCATAGGACCTCTATGTTAACATGAATGTAAATGTCTACCTCTGAAACCATATCTCACTGCAGAAGCAGTTTCATCAGCAACCGCAGCCCATACTTTATGTTCTAACTGGCAGGCAGAGGATTCATCTTTGCAGGCTCGAAGAAGATCAACTTCAACCTGGTACGCGCGACTTTTTGGAAGAATTTTAGTATTCTGCTCCTGAAGTTTTGGGCAAAGATCTAGAAAGTCCTTACATATCTCAACTCCTGAAGATTCCTTCTGCAGAATTTCTTGACACAATTGAGATAAGTTTCGTCCAAGCATCCCATAGTTGATGCAAGCTTTAGCAATTCCAGCCACAAGATCTGCTTGATGATCACTTGAGCTCATATACATTTCTGAGAAGTCAATTGATCTATGCAACTCCTCCAAACTGACACGACGAGAACTTCTCCACAACGAAAGCAGGCTTTTAGATTTGGGGTCACTCAAACCCATCAACCATGATGCCAAACTAAGCATTTCAAAGTAAGAAAGAATGGGAAATATTTTTGCATTCCATAAGCACTTCTCCTGACCACCAGCTGAGGTCCACAAGTCGTTTTCCTCAATGTCCAAGTCATGCAAGACTTTCTTCCATGGTTTCCCACAAAAGGTCCCATCTTTGGACAGTACATTTTTCGGATTATCATGGAGGCCACAGTAAACTATCACTCTTTCTGTGCATCCTACTAAAGGCACCTCCCATAGACAGTGACGATCGGGAAGCATAAACCTAAATGAATCTGTGACGCCACCAAGGTCTCGTGGGACGTGAACACCAACAACTACTGATAGGGAACCAATTTGCAGTCCACCAGAAATGGATGAGTCATATATAAGAGAATCTTCCCCAATTGAAGCCCCAGGTTCAATTTTGCTGGAAAGAATGACAGCAGATGCTGCAATATCAGACGAAGTAGTAGCTGGAATGGAACACAAATGCCTCCGTCCAACAAGTTCTGAGCTAGCCCCACTTAAGTGATCCAACACTTCACTTGAGGTTCCAAAGTGTAAGAACAACAAGTCATCTGCATGGAATTGGAAAATAGAACATCACTACTAAGGCACATGATAATGCCAATAACATTATTTGCACAAACACTTGGGGGGCTGCAACGTACATGCACAATAGCTAAACATTTTTTGTTTTCCCAAACTCCTGACCAGTTCTTTGCCCAGAGGGCGTGCCTCCAACCAGTCATGTTTTGCAGGTACCCAAGCTGCTACCAGATCTTCATATAAACTCATCTGCACAGAACACAAACATATGTATGCCAGTTCCAACATCAGAACATGTCGTGGATGCACAATTTTGAAGGGTGGAAAACAATATTCATAAAAATCAATGTGCAGGATGATATATACATTAACGACCAGAATAAGTTACAACTCGAAGACAAAATTGTAAGATGTCACATCTCACTGACTGAGACTGGCCTATATAAATGAATGAAGATGCATAATTATGCAATGTGTTTCACAGAGATTGCATCATAAAGAATCAAACCAGAAGAAAAGTGACAACAGCAACAATGAAAATTCAGTTCATTACTTCTTTTCCACTCTTCAGAAGTTCTGCAATGAGTGGTTGGCAGGACGAAGCAAGTGAGGCAAGCTCCTCCCAAGCTTTGCCTCTGACTGCTATAATTCCAGTATCAAGCAACGTTCTACCATCATCTAGAATTGCTTCATTCTTTACTAGTTGCTCTACAGTCGGCTTCTGCAGGAGATTGTCAACCAAACTGACTGTATAATTTTCAGAGGAGAACCCATCTTTAGATGCCACAATAACACCATGGTTAGAAGCAACATCCAGGGTGATGGGAACAGTGATAATGCAGGACGCATCCTCAGGAATGAGCAATGTTGCATCAAAACATGGAAGAACATCTCCAGTCATAGTCAACATTCCACCTGCAAAGATAAAAAATTTGAACGTAACTAACCAAAATAAGCACAACCCAGCTAAAATTCCAGCAGTAACTAGCAAAAAGTAACAACCTTCATTCTTAAAGGCTTGCCTTGCACAAGATGCAATTGCAAGAATATGATCAAAGAGCAGGGGAACCGGCCCATCGGGATCATCAGCCGCCAAATATGGAAGTGGCAGGAACACTTTCCCCATAGGATTTGCCCATGGAACCCTTTTGGAATCACCTCCCGCATGAAGCAACAGTATATGCTTTTTGGCCAGGGATCCAACAGTGGCCAAACTCCCATTTTGAGTGGACCCCACCTAAGTATTCGATCCACAAAAGCTCATTACCGCAAACAAAAACAACCTTAAAATAGTTCGTTACTTACACTAAAGCAACCGCATTACTTAACTACGGCATGTCAATCCAGTAACATACTTCTACATCACAATAACACGTGCTGATTAACCCGGCAGGCGGCGTACCTGGTAATGCTCGGCGAGGGCGCGAATGGCGTTGAGGGTGGCGGCGCCGGAGCCGATCCGGTGGCCGTCGGGGTCGGGGACGGCGAGGGTGACGGTGGAGGGTGCGATCCGGCCCATGCGCTTGGCACGCTTGAGCTGCGACTCGTAGAGCTGGGCTTGCTCGGGGCTAGCCGCGGTGAGGACAATAGCGTCCCAGGTGGGGACCCGAGAAGGGTGCCTCACCGATAACCGGAGATGGTACCATGACTTTCGCAGGATTGCGGTCAGGTCCGCTCTCTGCCTGCTTCTGGACAGGCGGCTTCCTCTTCTTCTGCTCTCCATTTGTTGTTTTACTTATTTATGTGGCTGTTGCCTTTTTTTCTCCTCGTTTTGTTGTTTGTGAAGAGGAGTTGGGGAGTGAGAGTGGACGAGGAGAAGAAAAGGAGGAGAAGACAGTGGGGGAGGGAGACAGAGGAAGATGGATCTGTAAAATTAGTTGACTGATGATTAGATAGATAAATTTACATTTTTCGAGATTTAAGGAAAGAAATCGATGATAATGATATGATTATAATAGGAGGCCAGAATGATCTCTATTTAATTATATGGTATACCTGTCGCGGGAAGATTTCTGTTTTCCAACAAAACAGAATTACCTGCCGGAAAATTAAAAAGGAAAAAAGCAGCAGAAATTGTAGGAAAATGTTTAAAAAATTTTGGCGTCGCCCGGACTCGAACCGGAGACCTTCAGTGTGTTAGACTGACGTGATAACCAACTACACCACGACACCATCTGATGTTTGGAGCTCCATGCGAATGACTGTATCGAAGAAATATTGAATCCTTTTCAATGGCATTTATATTCTCACTTACATTTCTCTGCAATTTACTGCATCTAGTATCCTCTGCTAATCATCTTTATTTTTTCCATACCTAATCTCCTCTATCTGTGAAGGTAAGAATCCTATCTGTGTAGGCAATATGTCGGAAAACACAAAAAAGACGTGCTTCCCGTGTTTTTTGCATGAAATTAAGGTGACATGCATTTGAAGCTAGCTTTTATGCTGAATATTTTCCAGACAGAATAATATTATAGGGTTTATAAATCGTAATATCAGTTGAATTTCTCAAACACTGCGTTTCACTTCTATCATCATGAAAATATGATGTCTCATCGTATAATTTTGTAATCGGTTGGACATATCAAGTTGGTTAGTTTAAAATTTGTCAAATACCGTCACAGTAGTCGATGATTATAGTTAAGATGTTTTTTTGGTTTCCCATCCGGTATCTGAAATTTTATCCTGATTAATCCGGCCGACCCGCATCGCACAACTGGGTGTGGTGGGTGAGTCTCTCAATGAGAATTTTTTGCATACATGTTAAATGGCATTTCATATTTAAGTTGAATAATAAATTAAATCAATTTGCCAACTTAATCTCCCGCCACACATAATATCACTCATCATGCCAACTTTGCCAAATAGCCAGGATTGCCACAACAATTGTGCTCGTCAGTTGTCATTGTCCAATTTTTTCTCAATATATTTTATTTACCTTATGATTTTCGTATTTCTAAATTGATGAACTTACTTAAAAACAAGTATGCATTATCTGTCTTTTTCTTTACAATCACTATGTATCTTTTTAGAATCATACGAAATAAGATTTGGAGTATTTTTGCCCATTTGTTTTACTGCTAATTAGACATGCTCTTACCATCTATAACACGTCTTAACGGATCCTTAGGAAACCAGCGTGTCTATGTCGCTCGCTAGAAATTTATATCCATATATTGCGAAACAGATCAAATCCAACTAGATAACTTCCCAATTAATACATACGCTTTGAGAAATCACATTAAGTTTTGCTTATTATATTTTGTCATTCATAATCACTAGAACCAAATCTGTGGAATTTGTTGCAAAATATGATACCAAAAATCTAATCCATGTGCACCCCAAAATACAAATATACAATATTCAAGATATGCTTTCCATAATTTATTAGATCTCCCCCGAGGGATGATGACATTTTTCTAATTATTTCAGATATCAGAACTCTACATCATGATTCACGAACGACCCTTATATATATACACTGCCTTCTGTTCACTTGTCTACATCTAACATACAGCAAACTGAAAGTCAAATTTCGTCGAAACGCTGCGTTTAGAAGTGGAAAACGACAAAAAAAAAACAGCGGTGAGCTGGCAGGACGGCGGATTATAGAATTTATAGTACCCGGACAACCAGATACCGTACCGGAGAACAACCAAAGTACAAAAGGTGTTAGTTGACAGTTGAAGGGGGGCATGCAATGCAAATGCATACCTTAATTACACAAAACCAAACAAGTGTCTGATCAGACCACATATTACGCACCTAACAGCCGATCCCGAAACCACCATTTCCCCCTTTTTTTCCTCGTTTTGGCATAAAGCACAGCCTTTTCTCTTCGTTTTACCCTTTTTTTCTTCTTCTTCTTCTTCACGTCCGTTTCCCCTTTCTCCGCCTCTCAAGAAAAGAAAAGGTAAAAGAGAGAAACAGAGAAAAACACACCACACACCACCTCTCCTCATTCTGGCGTTGGGTGTCGCCGTGCACCGACCAACAAGGATGATGTTGTTAGGGTTGGGGTTAGTCTGAGAATGGAAAGGAGCTGTGGGGGATTGGTGGCGTCGAAGCTTGGGGTTATGAATTGTCATCGTTCATTGCCTCAACAACAACAACAGCAGTACCCAGCGAGAGGAGTGCAGGGAGGGAACGGCGCCTCGTCCGTCGTCGTCGTTGCTGTTGCAGCCGTCGTTACTGACTCCGGATGCCGGGTTCCGGCGGCGCGAATCTCGGCATTCGATTCTTACTCCTCCTGCATTGCGTCCCAAGCCTTATCCGGTCGCCGTCGCCATCAAGTACCGGAGCTGTTAACGAGGCTAGAATAGTGACAGCTTCGACGTCGTTGTTGTCGCTCGTGGCGGGTAGGAAGTCGTTCTCGAGTCTAAGGAAGCTAGAGAAATACATTTTCTGCTGCTCTTCTTATTCTTCTTGCGTTTGCTCCTCGTTCTCCTCCTCCTTCTTCTTCCTTTTCTTCTGCTGCTTCTTCCTCTTGTTCTCCTCCTTCTTGCTGGTCGCTGCTTGGTTGTCGGCGGGAATGAGAACCGGTGGTGATTGTGGTGGTTTGGTTTTGGCATCCAACACCGATGGATTGTACTCGGCGATGGAACCTCCTGAGAGAGCCTCTGATTTCTTAGAAAAAGATCCTACCGGTAGATATGGTCGGGTAAAATAACTATTCCTTTATGCAAACTTCTTTAAATTTAAGTAAGATAAAGATTTTCGTGTTATTCTTTGTCTTTTCTTTAAGAAAGGAGGAAATTCTTGCTCTTCTATTGTTTTTTTGGGTCTTTTTCTTCCTCATGTTTATATGATCGGTAGCTTATTGATTTTTTTTTTTTCACTTGTTGACAGTATAATGAGGTGTTGGGCAGGGGTGCTTTTAAGACTGTGTATGGTTTCTTAAACTTTTCATTTCTTTGTACTTATGTGTGTATTCATTTTCAGGTTACTAAAGTTGGCAATACTATTAAGTGAGAATTTTGCTGTTGATCTCTTTGCAGATATAGGGCCTTTGATGAAGTGGATGGAATAGAAGTTGCCTGGAATCAAGTCAGAATTGACGATGTCCTCCAGTCACCAGAAGATTTGGAGAAATTGTACTCTGAAGTTTATCTGCTGAGGTCGCTGAATCATGAAAACATCATCAAGTTTTATAATTCTTGGGTGGATGAAAAGAAGAAAACAATTAATATGATTACCGAGCTCTTCACATCTGGGAGCTTGAGGCAGTATGTTCTTTACTCTGTTTTTTCTCTGTTTCCTGCCTTTATTACTTTAATTTGGCATGATTGTTCACACTACCAATGGTCTGCAGATACCGTAAGAAGCATCAACATGTTGATACCAAAGCAATAAAGAATTGGGCGAGGCAAATCCTCCATGGTTTAGTCTATCTTCATAGTCACAATCCTCCTGTCATCCACAGAGACTTGAAGTGCGACAATATATTTGTTAATGGAAATCATGGAGAAGTTAAAATCGGAGACCTTGGATTGGCCATTGTTATGCAGCAACCTACTGCCAAAAGTGTTATTGGTAATAAACTATTCAGACTCTTTTCTTTCAATGCCTATACTACACTACCACGCGAGCAAATTTATCAGAGAGACTGAATTTTCCCCTTATTTATTACATCAGGAACTCCTGAATTTATGGCTCCAGAACTCTATGAGGAGGAATACAATGAACTTGTTGACGTATATTCTTTTGGGATGTGCATGCTAGAAATGGTTACTTTCCAATATCCATACTGTGAATGTAGAAATCCAGCTCAAATTTATAAGAAAGTTACCTCTGTAAGTCCACCATTTCTCATCTCATAATCTTATCATCTGTTGGTTCAGTCTTCAAGACTTCTCTTTATAGCCATATGCAGAGGAGTTTCATATTCGGGATTGAAGTAATATGGTTTTAGACTTTCATGTGTGGTTTGTTGTTTTGTGTAGGGCATCAAACCTGCATCTCTCTGTAAGGTGAGTGATCCTCAAATCAGGCAGTTTATTGAGAAATGTTTGGTTCCAGCATCAGAGCGATTGTCTGCCAAGGAGCTTCTTAAAGATCCTTTCCTTCTCGATGAGAATCGAACAGAATCGGCCCATGATCCCTTGCAGTTACCTTCCCCGGGCCTTAAACCAGTAGCCTTACCAAAATCTGGCCCCCTCTCTATGGACATAGATACCTTTTCTATAACCACAGGTGATGGAAGCTACAGGGGAACTCCTCACTATGGTGATGGAAGCTACAGGGGAACTCCTCACTATCCAGCTTTAGAATATCGGAGGACACATAAGAACAACGAATTCAGGTTAAGGGGGAAGAAAGAAGATGATAACTCCGTGGCATTGACCTTGAGGATCGCTGACACTAGTCGTAAGTCGATTTGCATTTGCATGCACTCATTGTTGTTAATTCCATTACTGGTTCTGGTACCTGAAACTGGTCTTTATCATTTTGCAGGTCGAGCTAGGAACATTCATTTCATGTTCTACCTCGACAGTGACACCGCACTTTCTGTTGCAAGTGAGATGGTTGAACAACTAGATTTGGCTGACCATGACGTGGCCTTCATAGCAGATTTTATCCATTACCTGATTATGAACCTTCTTCCTGGTTGGAACCCATTGTTTGATTATTGTTCAAGTCAAGTAACAAGCTTTACCACATCTCCAGTCCTTGCAGATGGCCACAACACATTCAATTCAGTGCTAACTAGTGCCGCAGCAAAGGCAGCAGAGCAATATGCTATCTCTGGATTAACTTCATTTCCTCAGTATGTCGGGGAAGGTTCTCACGGTGAAAATGTAAGCAGTTATTCTGATGGCAATACTTCTGAGCCTGATCATCATTCCTCTCCAAGTCTAGCAAACATGGAGGATCAAGATACACGCACATCAAATGGTTCTGCGATATTTGCCGAAGATGATCACTTGAAAAATAACAAGTCTGCTGATGGATCCTACAAAAACGTCAGTGGGAATGTTTCGGAGTCTGATCACGGGGATCCATTCTGCAGTTGCGGAAACGATATCAGTATCGGAGAATGGATGCCAATGCCAATGAACGAATGTGCAAGGAGCTCAGGATTGTCATTTCCAAAGCTGAGTGGAGCATCCAATGTTATGAGCTTGGCAAGCAGCTGCTCATCTCTATCTTTGGCTGACAAAGATTTGGACGTTGAGCTAAAGCTCGAACTCGACGCGATCGAAAAGCAGTATCAGAATTGGTTTCAGGAGCTTTCGAGGATGAGGGAGGAGGCACTGGAGGCTACGAAGAAGAGGTGGATGGCGAAGAAGAAGCTGGGTGTTCATTGACTAAACCAAATAAGAAAAAAGAAAAGAATATATTAGTTGACTAACTCTCGACTCTTAATGCTGCTTGTATATGTTGTTGTGTTACAAACTACAATGTCCACTCTTCTTTTTTACTTGAGGGTTGTGACATTTACCAAAATTAATCATCCTGAGCCATTTCCAACTCTCTCTTCTATAATGTCCGCTTCTTCCTTGAAGCTTTGTTCAGGTGCTGTTGTTGTCGGCCGTGAGACCCATATTTTCCCCGTTTTCTGTATCGAGGGTGAGGCCATAGCAGGCCCGTATGAGGCCCATCTGAGACTTAAAGAAGCCGAACGAGGCCCGTATGTGACAGGCCGTCATAGAGAAGGTACAGATTGCGGAGATGGGCCTAACTTAGTCCGGTCCACGTTGCTTCACTGTTCGTCTTTTGCTATGGACAGCCTATGGACTCGCGCGATATGACTCATATGAGAACTGGGAAGTGAGAAGCATCTAAGCAAGACGGAAACGGCGCCGTACAGAAAATTGTTCGCTAATCCTCCTTATACTTTTGCTATTTTAATAGTTTCACCAGATTAAGATTCTATGGGGATGGATGGATGGATCAACCTTCTTTCTTATGCTAAGGAATGATATTAAAAGAATGGTGATTATCCAAAAAAAATTGATATTATCTTATTATATTATCTATCATACCTTTTTTATGCTAATTACCTATCATACTTGATTTAGAAGAAAAAAATAAACATCAACGTATCTTAATTTCAACGCTTTAATCCTACTTGTCATCCATCATATCTACAGTTGAGTTCACATTGTCAATTTTTTTCTTTCATTAAAATTCCTGAAACTTGTTTCACGGAATTGACGAGAGGATGACCTGTTCTACACGCAAGAAGCAAGAACAAGTCCTAGCACTCGAATATTTATCCTCCTTTCCTCTTTTTTTTTTTTTCCAATTGATTAATTAAAAATTATTTTGAGATTGGAAAACCTTTTTGCCTTTGAGTGTTGCCTTTGATTTCCCTTTCTCTTTAAAATTCTGGTTGAAGCAACTCTAACCTACTACTACTACCATTTCTGTCTTCATCAACCTCGTGTTTTTTTATTCAATTAACTATGATTTCTTGTTGGAATCTTCATCATCCCATGAATTTTAATCATATCCATTTTTGAGAGTAAACAATTTCTCAATCATTGATGCCTCGCTACTTTTAGATAGAAATTTATCCTCCAAAGCAAAAGTTTAGCACTGAAGGCAATCAATTGCTATTACAATTTTACTTTCTGCGAGTAGCCGCTGGCTGCCTGGCTATTTGACTCTTGATACCACACACACTATCTTTTATCTGTGTACATAAGAATAATTGACTGATTGATAAGGTCCCAATTTTTTCTAAGTTCATTGAAGAAGAGAAGAGGTGGTTGGTGCTACTAATCATAATCTTCAATGGCGGATGCAATTGGGCCACGGCTGTACAGCTGTTATAGATGCCAAAACCCTGTGTCCCGCCATGACGACATTGTCTCCAAAGGTTTCCAGGTGAACTTGACGATTTTCTTATGGTTTTTGATATTTCCAATATCATTTATATCATTGTAAAATCAGTGCATAAGTTGATTGATTCAATCAGTTAAATTATTTGAATTAGCAGAACTGGAGGAATCAAGATAAGGAATTGAAAGTAGTAAGAACTCTGTGTTTTGGAATTCAATCTTTTTGTTTGGTTATGTTTGGATTAACAATATTCCAAGAATGAATATGCTTCTATAGGCTAGCAGTGGCAGAGCCTTTCTGTTCACCCACGCTATGAACATTTCATTAGGGCCTAGGCAGGACCGCCACCTCATCACTGGACTCCACACAGTAGCTGATGTTTACTGCTCCTGCTGCGGGGAGGAACTGGGTTGGAAGTATGTGAAAGCCTATGAGGAGTCACAAAAGTACAAAGAAGGAAAAGTCATACTCGAAAAATTCAAGATTGTGAAGGAAAACTGGTAGTAGTAGATATCTGTTAATCATAATGATTAGTTCCTGCTACCATCAAAGGTCTCTTGGTTTTGTACAGTACTGCATTGATTTCAATTCATTGGTGTGGTCAGTCAAGTCATTGTTTTGTGCAAAGGAAATTGTAAATAGTGGGATACATGCATCATTTGTTTGTTGACTCGTACCTCTTAAGTTGATGGAAATTTCTGCATTTTTTTAGCATTGACACTGTCAGTTCTTTCTACTGCAAGAGTAGTAGGGGTTTGAAAGAAGACTATAGCATGCTATTGATGATCATGTGATTTGAAGAAGATCGTTCATTAATTAGTGAATTTCTTTCTTTACAGAAGTTTCTGGGTAGCTTCTTGTTCAGTTTGGCATTTAAGATTTTCACATGTTTGCCAGTATGTCTTAAACTGCTGGGTTCACATGCAGTGGAGCAAACTTTTCGGTTTTGGCAGACTAGTCCATCAATGTTTCTAATCAACTGGAAAAGGGATATCAGTATTTTCTTTTTTGGTAAAGAAAAGGATATTAGTTATTATCACATCAAATGAAGGGATATACATGTTGTAACCAGTTGAGACAACTTACTGAGAAAATTTCTACCATTTAAATTGCCAGAATACAGTTCAATAGCAAAACATTTTGACACACTGGGGGGTTCCAGTTTCATCACATTTTTTTCAGGCTCCACTTCCTAAGGTTAGCTCTTAAATCGTGGTGAATAAGAATATAAGATAGCAACAAAATCGAAAGTACTAATAGTGTCCAAGAAAAGACAAGTCCAAAGACAGGACATGGCAAGTCTACTTCATTAGAAGGCCAAGTGTAGAGGGGTGTTTTATTGAGGAAGCGACAGACCCTTGTTTTGTCAAGGTCCAAAATGAGTCGACACTAGGCCACTCAGCAAGTCCTTTGTAAACTGTTTTTACGTTATTGCATATTGGCCGAAGCGGTACAAATTCTCAGTTGAATGTGAAATTTTGTTAGCTTATGTTATTAGCCTGGTTGTTAAAATTCTCGTGCTTGCAAGTTGCAGATATTCTTCGAAAAGAATGGTTTGGCTTGTTTGCCACAAGGGTATTTTCCTTTTGACTGCCGTCCAAAAACAAGCTGACGAGGTCAATTTGTTTTCCCTACGTATGTTTAGTGTTAAATAAAGCAAGAAGAATGCTAATATTTTAATTCCAGACTTTCCAGTTTCCACGCTCACGCTTTATGAGTGGTGGACTAAAGACGCAGCGCTTGATGCATGATCCTATGAATTTATTTTGCTTCTTGGATACCAATTGTCTTAAGAAAATAACAACGGAACAGAAACTCTGCTTACAGAGTCACAAACTTTAGATTATAGACTGGAAGTAAGGAAAAATGGGGCTCACGAAATTCTTTTTTATTTTGTGGACAAGAAACGAAATATGCCACTACTTTATTTATTTATTTATTTTGTGTGTGAAAAAGGAAGGCAACAGCCATAAGAAACAACGAAACAGGACAAACTCGGGGTCTAGCTACACCACACAAGTTGGTGCCGTCGTGGATTAGAGAAGTTAATAATATTATTACTTGAATTTTCTCTCTAAAACAAAATATATACAAAGCACAAAATCCATGATTTAAGAATGATTCATACAAATTGAAGGCTCAGGCCAATTGGGACGGGGACGTAAGGGCGTTGTCAAGTAATTAATTGAGACAAAAATTGGACGGATAGAGAAGAGAACCAAAGGGAAGAAAGAATCCAAATATCAAATATCAAAATGGATGAGAAAAGACAGAGAGATATATAAAACAGGAACCTTCAACGAAAAGCACAAGACCGGACATTTTCCAGCTATCAATTATTGAGTTTTTGCGTCTAGCAATTTGGATCCCCTATCCCCCACCATATGCACCTTCCTAGAAACCACTGAATTGGAATAAATATAGAACCAAAAAAAATTGCGTGCTTATCTTTGCACATATTCAAAATGATGGGAGCTCCATTGATCTTGCAAGTGTGTGGAGATTACCTTCCATATACGTCCCTGTCCCGCTAATCTGGCCGTTCATTTTACAGGCTAGGGCATGGACTGATATCTACATTTCACGTATATAATACAATTTTTTGAGCTCCAATGGAAACTGCCGAATTAATTTGGGGATCATATGGGTTTTAGTAAAGCATTGACACTTTCCAATTTCCATGCTTATAAAAGGTCTTCCGGACCTCTAATTTTATTTAATGTGCATACGTGACTATCAAATGTTATAAAAGGAAGTGGCACCATTAACTAACTGACCAGAAATATATATTCTTCTAGAGTCCAAACCTTTTTGCTTGTAAACCCTCACATCATCATCGTCAACAGAGATGGAGAAGGATCGGTTAGGCACTGCAACAAGCGGGGAATTTCAGGATTTGTTGCCCGTCATGGCAGAGAAGCTGGACGTGGAGGCCTTTGTCTCTGAGTTATGCGGGGGTTTTCGGCTTCTGGCAGACCCCGAGAAGGATTTGATCACATCAGAGAGTCTGAGGAGACACTCAGCACTTCTGGGCATGGATGGTATGAGCAAGGAAGAATCCGAGGCTATGGTGAGAGAAGGGGATCTTGATGGAGATGGAGCTCTCAACGAAACAGAGTTCTGCATCCTGATGGTCAGACTTAGCCCCGAGATGATGCAGGATGCTGAAGCCTGGCTTGAGAAAGCACTCGAACAAGAGTTGAGAAAATCCCAGGGTTGATTCTTCTTTTATCCTTGTTCGAACTTCGTTTGTACTGTAAGAACAATTGTCACTGTTTGGCTTCTTCTTCATTGAATATCATAATAAGAGTTTCATTCCCTAAACCAGGCATGCTTGGTTGATAACCATATGTTATGCCTCGTTAGAAAGGCAGTGTAGGAGTCGCTACCCGTGACTATTTTTAACATAAAATGCAGGCAACAAAACCTCGCGAAGAAACTGATAATAGCCCTCAACCACCGAGACGTCGAGCTGCTTGAAATTTACACAACGTTTCTCATGAAGTATCAACTCAACTTCTGGCTACTAAAGTTGCCCGCAAATCCAATAACTCTTCCTAACCCGAATACCCGCATGATCCATCAATGATAACGAGAACATGTTCGGATCAAAGCCCATTTTCCGGTCCAACAGGCTAACGATAAAGGCCCAGAATAATTCCAAAAGAAGTATGAAGTTCGCTCCCATAAGCTCTCTCGAAAGACATGCGCGATAACCTTACACAACCTATATAGTGGCGTTCTACGATGAGGAAGAAGCTTAGGGATACTCTTCCCAGGAAATCCCATGCCCGTATTCATTCAAGGTTTTAGAAGACAATAGAAGAGAACTTGAAACACAAGCAACAGAATGAGATAGAAAAGATGAGCAACAAAAGGATTTGGCTAACGGCATTCACACACGGCAATATATGAGGGCTTCAGTCATAACAAATCCATCGCCTTAAGGGCCAACAGGCAAAAAACTACACTAATCCCACGTGAAGTTTTCATTTCTACATTAAAGATCTAAAGACTATTGCAAGTTCACAAGAATATGCAGACTGAAGCAAGTTCCTCCTTTCCAACTCATGTCCTGGATCTACGAACTGGAGATCGGCTGAACAAATAAAAGAAAGCAGGCTCATTAGATTTGAGAAAACCTCAACTGGAAGTTAGGAGAAGCAAATCAGCTGAGTGTTAGAAGACTAATTGAAGCCTACCTGCGATATCTACCATACTCTGGGCTTCTGTTTCTCCCATAATCAGGGCTCCTGCGCTTATCATACACTGGACCATTATACTTATCATAAACTGGGCTCCGAGCTCGCCCATAGTCAGGACTAGGACGGCGGCGATACACAGGACTTGGGGACCTCCTTCCATAGTAACTTCCTCTCCTAGGGCTATCGCTTCTGTCTCCCCTCTCACCATCATCTCTCAAAGCATACTCAACAGACACAACCCTATCCATTATCTTGCTGCAAAAAATACATTCACAGTATGTTACTTGAGCTTGTTCCAAAAGCTACACCATGCCGTTCAGCAAACCAAAAAGAATTGCCAACTGACCTCATGTGTGTACATTCAAGGGCTTTGGTAGCATCTTCTTGGGTCTCAAACTGCACAAATGCAAAGTTCCTTCGGATCCGAACATGACTAACCTCACCATAACGTTCAAAGTGTCTTTTTATGTCTTCAACCCTAGTGCGAACTGGGTCAAAGTTGATTACAAACAGGGTTTTGGTGGGCCTTTGGTTTGTCATTGACCTTGACCCATCCCGAGATCGGCCACGTTCACCCTAATAAAAATCACAAAAAGAAATACCACAAGGAGATGAACATTAATCTTCAGCAACAAGAAATTATTAAAACTACTTCAATAATGTAAGGCAAGCAGTGGTACAGTAAAGAAACATAGTATCATAACATACTCTGGCCCACTCCACCGACAGCCTGCGCCTGTCATAACCAAATGGTACATTATCTAGACCACGTATGGCATCAGCAGCATCACGGTCATCCTCAAAATACACAAAAGCAAACCCTGCAGCAAATATAGCTGGAATTAGATGCAGAATCGGAAACAGATGGCCTTTGAAGCAAATCCATTCAGCCAGGGTACATCAGCCAAATCAGGATTATTTCCTGAATAACTTAAAAGTTATACAACACCTGCAAATATGTGTTGGCTGATGCACAAAAGGATGTAGATGGTAGAGGCGTTGCAAGATGACTAAATGAAGATGTTGGCATTTTAGGGTTTTAAATCCAAGATTTCAGTTCTGAGATATCATTTGATAAGCATGCTTCTCCATTCAGACAGCACAAGTTCAGAAATGGAAGGCATGGCAAGACAAGTTTCATTGATCCCCTATTATCAGTAGTGGTAGGCATGACATAATAGATTGATTGATCCCGCCACTACCGTTCCCGTGAAATGGCAACCATGGGTGGTGAGGCGGGCAAGTTACGATCCGGATGGAAGATTGTGTGAACAAAATACAGGATGCAGATTCCATCTGTGAGTGGAAGAAGAGCAGGCAAGCAATAAAGTATCCAAGCCAATAGAAATGATTTGCAGAGAAGTTGGCAAGCCAAGATAGAGAAGCTCAGTATTCCTTAGCTAGGAGTTCCTGCGTCAAAACAAACACTTAATACAGATGTGCTCTACAAAGAAATTCCAAACTCTCCCCCCATTCCATTTTAATCCTTCCAGGACATCAACAGTCCGTATGCAGTAACAGTAACCTCAATTTTAGCATAACATCTCCTTATTCCCTGTTTAGGAGGGAAACAACCTCACAAATTTACAACTATTATGTGTCTACCAAACAATATTAACTGAACTGCCGCTAAAACCCTAAAAACTGGCAAAGTTCACATGTCTGGACCAAATTTAGGAATCTTATATCCTTAAAGAACAACAAATAAGTAGTCTCAGTATTACTCGATGCCATCAAATAATCAAGCCTAAAACTAAACCGACAGATTAGTACCAAACGGGAATTAATTTTTACAAAAATTAGAAATAAACGACGATAAAAAAAAAAAGAGCAAATACAAGAACAAAAGTTGGTTACCAGATTTCATGTCGACCCGCTCGACTCTACCGTATTTGCTGAAGAGGCGTTCGAGCTCCGACTGGCGAGTCTCGTACTCGAAGTTCCCGACGAAAACTGGCCGCGCCGCCATTGTCTGCGAAAAACCCTAACCGGGACAAAAGCACAAAAAAACCAAACCAAACCCAATCAGTAAAACGCTCAAAATCAAAACGCAATGTTCCGCGTCGTTCGATGCCTTTTCTGCGGCGGCGGCGGAGGAACTAAACGGAGGAGTGAATCACCGGAGACGGTTACCTGGCAGTATCTTCCCGAGGGGGAAAAAAAAAAAGAAGAAGAAGAAAAACCCTAAGGATTTCAGAGAGCGAGAGGAAAACAGAGAAAGTTGGAGAGTCGGGGTGGTGTGTTTGTTCTGGCTAGGGAATACACACAGCCCGTGATGTCATTGGGGCTTATATGATCCAGGGAACTGACGCCGCCACGTTCGCTTACAATAGCGTGGCACAATCTGGACTGTTGGATGCGTTGAGTTTTTGCATCATCGGGTCGGTTCCAGGTAGCAATAATTTTGTAATTGTTAATTTGGGAATTTGGGAATATTGGGCCCTTCCAAGAATGGGCTTAACACTAAATGGGCTAGATGGAAAAAAAACAAAATACCAACTTTATAACTCTGGCCCGACAAGAAAGGGTTTTGTGACACAACCTAAATTATTTTTATTTTTACAATTTACAGGTTGTGTATAACTTGGAAACGAAGCCATGTTTTTTTTTCCCGAATTTAACTTCTTTCTTGTTGCATAAGTAGACCAGCCTCTTACATAAATACCTTCCTCCCAAACCTTTGTGCCCAAATTCAGACACACAAATCGTTTATTACAGCAAAAAAAACATCCATTGAGGCGACGACCAAGTTGATCACTCGTCAATATCTACATCAAATCAATTATTCGGTATGTAGTTTTCTTTTTTTTTTTTTGTTTTTTCTTCTTGTAATGTCAACTTGATCATCTCCTTCAATTTTATATGTCCTCTAACTCTTGTTACATGAATAAAATTTTAATTGAAATTGTTAGGTATGCGTTGTGGTTTCCAAACCACCACCTGAGCCCAATTTAGAATTTAGAATATAATGATAAAGACTGAGAGTAGGAAATAAATGGAACTTTGGGACTTTATATGTAAGGCATACCGCTACGTATACTGTATACCAGGTCTAGGGTATGGCTTGCTTCTTTTTGAAAGAGGATTTTTAAAAATTAACAAAAAAAAAAAAGAATTATCACAGGCGAGGAGTTTGTAATTACTCGTATAACTTCCCATGTGTGTGCAATAAGACACCATTAATTGGTTAGGTTTTGAACTTTATTGACTATATCTGTCTTATCTTCTTACACCATCAACATACTGTTCTTTTGTTGTAGTTGTATATTCCCTATTCGAGGTTTTAATATAGAACTAATTATGGTTGACGTGTTGTTAATTATATACATAGGATTTCAGGGGCGTACTGCAATGGAGGAGAAGCAGGAGAAGCGAAGTATGCAAAACGCCGAAATGAAGGCTTGCCAGCAAGTGTGTCTTATAAAGAAGATGTTAGGGAAGAGTGAAGGAGACCAAGCGGCAATAGAAACTGCTGGCATTGTTTGTAGTGAAGCTTGTGCTAAAATGATATATTTGATTGATCAAAAGGATTTTTTCCAACTCCCATGGAAGGAGGACAAGGATCATCGCAACCTGAAAAAGCTCCTGACTGCCCTCAACCAGTACTTCAAAGCCTAATTATATTCAGATTAGAAGGGAATCGGCTTTCATTTAGTAAGACTAGTACTAGTAAGATGAGCTCTATTTGTTTGGGAAGAGCATCTTTGGTTTGTTATTACTTTTACTTTTTAATTAGTGGTCATAAACTAGTATTCGCATTTTACCTTTATTGTTATATAATTTCTAACATGCAACGGACTTATTTGGTTGAAATTAGCAGTTCTGATATTATTATAGATATCTTATATTGTGGAGCCAGAAACATCGATCAAACAATTTGCAGTTGAATTATCGTACCTTGAATGAGGTGGTGAATCAAGTGGAGAGTAGGTGATTTGCTAGACATTAGATTGGGGTTTTTTCTTAAGTAAAATTATCTTTTATATTTAGCTAGACATTGGATTGGGCGTTGGTTTTATATCCTCGTGTACTTGAATGTCAATCACTAAATAAAATTTCAAACTCCATTCTGATTTTTTCTCCCCCGAATTTTCTTTATGATTGTTGGTTGACACATAGACATCCCAATCAAATAAATCTGTGATGGTGAAAGAATAGTGTATGATTAAAGCTCTCAGCTGCATGTACTTTTTCGATGACTTTATACTTGACCCAAAATTTTTGGGAAGTATAATATCACGTTGCTAGGAATTTATAAGGGATTGTACTTTACTGAAAGGATTAAATTGTCATTATCACGTTTGTGACGAAAGTTGTCCTTATTTCTTTATTTCCTTCAATAATATAGACGTGTAAGCCAACCCACCCACAGAGAACAGCAGGAAGAAACTGGGGAGTGGTTCCACACAGGAAAGTTAGTTGCCATTACGAAATTAACACAAACTTACATTAGATAGCTTTTTTTTTCTTTGGGTACTATGTAACATTAGACATTAGTAAAAAATAGCAAAGAAAGAAAAAAAAACAGAGAAAGGGAGACATTAGAGAACCTATTAGTAAAAAAGTAGTAGCAAATAAAGTTGACCTTAATGAGGTCCCCATTTATGCGTGGGAAGAGAAGATAAAAGGCATTCAAGATGATGACACTGTGTGGTGACAGTTCGCAGCAGGTAAACAAAGAAACTTCCAGGAAGGTGTCTTTATCCTTAAAGAATTACTTGAAAATTGCCCCATTATGATCGCAGGCTCACCGCACGCAGCGCAACGTTGAGAAATAATTAAAGTGCTTATTCAAATTCCACCAAAACAGAAAAGGGTGCTTATTCAAAAGAAATCTGCAACTCTTCGACAAAAAAAAAAAAAAAAAAGAAATCTGCAACAAATCCATTACTTCTGGGAATTGAAGATAAAAGAAATTCAGGATATGATGGCTTTGTGTTGTGATTACTTTTGCTGCAGGGTAAAGGGACAAACTTCTCGGAAGGTTGTTGTTCACTTTTTTGTGTTTAAAATAATTGTTGACTTTGTACTTTGCAGACCCAAAAAAAAATTGTTGACTTACTGATTTGGATTGCACGCTAACCAACTGCACAACGTGGAGAAATAACTAAATTATTAGCCATTAGTCCCGTACCTTAACTAGGCCCTATGGAAGGAATGCATACTTTCTTCAAAATATTCGTAGAGAAGGCACCGCTGGGTGTTTTTTAAAATAAATATTAATTAGGTGGTGCAGGTGCTATATAATAATGGATTGGTGCATAAAAGGTTTTACCCAAATGAATTTGTGAATCAAGTTAATGACAATTGCATTGCTCACATTGTAAAGAAAGATGGTAAGAGTAATATTCCTCTTGACAATCAAATCTTTGTGGAGATTTATTGCAATTTGGAATCAACCTACCAGCAGACAAATTATTTTTGCTGTCTCATTATGCACCAACCAGACCAGAGAGAACTGGCAAAGTTTTATGGCTAATTAATTAATACGCTTCTTAGTTCTTTCCCACTAATTAGAAGAAAGCACAGATTCCCTGTGCTACGGCCGTCAAAGACAACACAAAGATTCGGCCACGATAGGTCAACCAAACCAGAAGTGGCCAAAGGGCAATTACCCGAGGCTTCAAGGGATATTCGAGTAAAAAAGCAGCCCCCACTTTCAAATTTCTTAACTGTCTCGCAAATGAATTTTAGAGGCCGAAGATCCGAAAATTCCAATGCTTCTTCAAAAAGCCATAGAACACATAAAAATAAATTACAAAAAAGAAAAGAGAGAGTAGAAATGGTCTAAATTGGAACAATTATTGTACTACAAGTACTCAAACTCTTCTTGTCTTATTTCTAAGCCAGAAACTTCTGTTCATTGAACAGAATTCCTCGTCAGAGAATCAAAGTGGAAGAAAAAACAATTTATTCTCTGTTGGGCCTTTTGCTTTGTCTCCAAGCCAACTTTCTTGTCCACTTCCCTTTTACAGAAGGTTTATAATCCCCTCCTATCATCTTTGTGTGTTCCAAATCGTGAAACAATAATTTCTTATGTAGTTGGAAGCTTGAACGGGATGTGCGTTCCCCCTACTCTTCTTTGTTTTGGTTAACTGGTAAGTAAACATATGGCAGTTATTTTGGTTGGTTAACGTAAAGATGTCTGGGGAAATGCTTTTTTTGGTTTGTCTTATCGCTGTCTCTTCCTGGTTTGTCTGGTTTTTCTCTCGTGATTGTTTTGGTTTGCTTCTGGTTAGTTTGAAACTAGTAAACACACAGTAACTGCCCTTCTTTTTGGTTGCTGGTTTTTAATAGTATTGGTTACTACTAATTAAGTAGTTGGATACTCTGGTTTAAATTTTTGTCATGGTCATTAATTTTGTAGCGGATGTACTAGAGAGGGATAAGATTTGTTCCTGGAGCAACAAAGTTTTGATGCTATCCGTAAATAGTATTGTTTTTGTCGTTTTTCTTTTGGATTATACTGTAAACTATTGCTGAGATATTGATTCATCTCTTTGTCGGGATTTTGCATGATTGGAGGAATTATAGTCAGAAGTTTTCTTTTTTGTACGGAGTGAAGTTTTGAACTTTAAGACCGAATTCAAATGGAGGAGAGACCATTCCCTGCTTGGTCATGGTCTGTTAGCCAGTGTTTGAAAGAGTACAATGTGAAGCTTGACAAGGGTCTTAGCTCTTACGAGGTTGAGAAGCGTCGAGAGAGATACGGCTGGAATGAACTTGCTAAAGAGAAGGGTAAGCCTTTATGGAGCCTTGTGCTTGAACAATTTGATGACATGCTTGTGAAGATACTTCTGGTTGCGGCTTTTATATCCTTCATTTTGGCCTATCTGCACGGGAGTGAATCTGGGGAGTCTGGGTTTGAGGCATATGTGGAGCCATTTGTTATAGTCTTGATTTTAGTCCTTAATTCTATTGTTGGAGTATGGCAAGAGACCAATGCAGAGAAGGCACTTGAGGCCCTCAAGGAGATGCAATGTGAATCGGGTAAGGTTTTGAGAGATGGGTATTTGATACCTGAGTTGCCTGCACGAGAGCTTGTCCCCGGGGATATAGTGGAATTGAGGGTTGGGGATAAAGTGCCAGCTGATATGAGAGTTGCTGTTTTGAAGACTTCTACTTTGAGGGTTGAGCAAAGTTCATTGACTGGAGAGGCAATGCCGGTCTTGAAAGGCACAGCTCCTATATCCATGGATGACTGTGAGTTACAGGCTAAAGAGAATATGGTTTTTGCTGGAACGACTGTTGTGAATGGGAGCTGTGTTTGTGTTGTTACAAGCACGGGGATGAACACTGAGCTTGGAAAGATACAGAAGCAAATTCATGAGGCTTCTTTGGAAGAAAGCGATACCCCTCTGAAGAAGAAGTTGGATGAATTCGGGGGCAGGCTTACAACTGCAATTGGCGTTATTTGCCTAATCGTGTGGGTCATAAACTATAAGAATTTTCTCTCATGGGATGTTGTAGATGGATGGCCTGTAAATATCCGATTTTCTTTTGAGAAGTGCACATACTATTTCAAGATTGCTGTTGCTCTGGCAGTAGCCGCAATCCCAGAAGGCCTTCCTGCTGTGATCACCACTTGTTTAGCCCTCGGCACTAGGAAAATGGCGCAGAAGAATGCAATTGTGAGGAAGCTTCCAAGTGTAGAAACCTTGGGATGCACAACCGTGATTTGTTCAGACAAGACTGGGACTTTGACCACGAACCAGATGTCTGTGACGGAATTCTTCACATTGGGTGGGAAAACTACTGCTTCTCGGATGTTTCATGTGGAAGGGACAACTTATGATCCTAAGGATGGTGGAATTGTTGATTGGACTTGCTACAATATGGATGCTAATTTGCAAGCCATGGCAGAAATATGTGCCCTTTGCAATGATGCAGGAGTCTTCTGTGATGGTCGTCTCTTCAGAGCTACAGGTTTGCCCACAGAGGCTGCTCTCAAGGTGTTGGTTGAGAAGATGGGAGTCCCAGATGCCAAGGCAAGGAATAGGATTCAAGACACACAGATAGCTTTAAACTACTTGATTGACCGCAGCACTGTGAAATTAGGTGAGCAGAAGCCAAGCTGTTTCCATTTGATATAAGTTGTGGAAGTGTTTTTCATTTTCTTTCTAACTGAAAATGTTGCTGCATATAGAAAGTTGCGAGTGGTGGATGAAGAAAGCGAAAAGGGTTGCCACATTGGAGTTTGATCGCATCCGGAAGTCCATGAGCGTTATTATCCGGGAGCCCAATGGGCGCAATAGACTTCTTGTCAAGGTGACCATACTTAGTCATATCAAATCTTCGTTTTTGCTAACTGGTTCTTAGTTAACTGGTCAAGTTTCACAGACTTGAAATGTTTATTGCACGTTTCAGAAGACTTAAAAGGCCACCAATATCTGTAACATTGTTTCCTAAGTGTTTATTACCTTTATATGAGGTCCCATTAATCATGATATGTTTTGTGGATCATGTCTGGTTCTTAAGATGCTACCTACTGTTTTATTCTTTCGTATGATCCCCTTTTTCTTACCTGCAAATTCTAGTTTACTTTGATGATTGATTTCATATTCTGGGTCATTTACATGTTACTGATTTTGGTATCTGCAGGGGGCCGTTGAGAGCATATTAGAGCGCAGTTCACATGTTCAACTTGCTGATGGCTCTCTTGTTCCAATAGATGAACCTTGTAGGCAACTATTGCTTTTGAAACTCTTGGAGATGAGTTCAAAGGGGTTACGGTGCCTGGGATTGGCATACAAGGATGAGTTGGGAGAATTTTCAGACTACTACACTGAAGATCATCCTGCACACAAGAAGTTACTTGATCCTGCCTGCTACTCCTCCATCGAAAGTGATTTGATTTTCGTAGGGGTTGTTGGTCTAAGGGTAAGATATGGTCCCACTCTTTGTGGCTTAGATTAGGTCACTAATTCTCAGAAGTGCAACTGAAGTGTATTGATGTTGTATAGGACCCCCCACGTGAGGAAGTTCACAGAGCAATTCAGGATTGTAGAGGTGCTGGGATTACTGTTATGGTGATAACTGGAGATAACAAGTCCACAGCCGAGGCTATCTGCAAAGAGATTAAACTGTTCAATGAAGGTGAAGATATCAGGGGCAGAAGTTTTACTGGCAAAGAGTTTATGTCTCTTTCCTCCACACAGCAAATGGAGATTCTCTCTAAACCTGGAGGGAAGGTGTTCTCACGTGCTGAGCCAAGGCATAAGCAAGAAATCGTGAGGATGCTAAAAGAGATGGGTGAAATCGTTGCAATGACTGGAGATGGCGTGAATGATGCACCTGCACTAAAACTTGCTGACATTGGAATTGCCATGGGTATAACCGGAACTGAGGTAAGTTGGCCTATCATTTAGTTTGAGTGAACACTGTCATGCAATTTCTGTGCTATATCAATTCAATCCACATTTATGAACCTGACAAACCATATTATCACTTAAATTTGTGCTATTCCTCGGTTTCACTGCATAATTGAAACCTGCTTGGCGTTGGTAAGAATGCTTTGAGGACTTATGATGGTACCCTTGATATTGCAGGTAGCAAAAGAAGCTTCAGATATGGTTTTGGCGGATGATAATTTTAGTACCATTGTTTCTGCTGTTGCAGAGGGTCGCGCAATTTATAACAACATGAAAGCTTTTATCAGGTACACTTCAATCTCTAACTTTACTAAAATTCTTGTTATCATTTTCTGAAAGCTAATTGCACACCGTCCTTTCTTTCCTCAACTTGCAGGTACATGATATCATCTAACGTTGGAGAGGTGATATCTATTTTCTTAACAGCTGCATTGGGAATACCAGAGTGCATGATTCCAGTGCAGCTTTTGTGGGTGAATTTGGTAACTGATGGCCCCCCTGCAACAGCTCTTGGTTTTAACCCAGCTGATGTTGATATAATGAGAAAACCGCCCCGAAAAAGCAATGATGCTCTTATAAGTTCTTGGGTTCTCTTTCGTTACCTGGTACCTTTCCATCAATACTCACTTCCTG
Source organism: Turnera subulata (assembly GCA_028386065.3). Classification (NCBI taxonomy): domain Eukaryota; kingdom Viridiplantae; phylum Streptophyta; class Magnoliopsida; order Malpighiales; family Passifloraceae; genus Turnera; species Turnera subulata. The sequence goes on along the minus strand of JAKUCV010003393.1, from coordinate 127,662 downwards.
AATCACATTGGATTAACTTTAACCGAAACCGAGTAACATAAAAACATCTGCATTCTTGGTGTTCAGGTCATTGGTTCCTATGTAGGCATCGCAACTGTTGGAATCTTCATCCTCTGGTACACGCAGGCTTCATTTCTTGGTATCAATCTTGCAAGTGATGGACATACACTCGTTGAACTCTCTCAACTCCGCACCTGGGGAGAGTGTTCCACTTGGTCAAACTTCACGGCGGCACCCTACTCTGTTGCTGGTGGACGCATGATCACATTCACAGACCCTTGTGATTATTTTTCTGCTGGCAAAGTGAAACCAATGACACTGTCCCTCTCTGTATTGGTGGCAATTGAGATGTTCAATTCCCTGAATGCCCTTTCTGAAGACAATAGCTTGGTTACAATGCCACCCTGGAGGAACCCTTGGCTTTTAGTAGCCATGTCAGTCTCATTTGGACTACATTGTCTCATCCTCTACGTTCCATTCCTAGCTGAAGTGTTTGGTATTGTGCCATTGAGCCTGAGCGAGTGGGTTCTGGTATTGGTGGTTTCAGCCCCTGTCATTCTGGTTGATGAAGCTCTTAAGTTGCTGGTGAGGAAACGAAGATTGGGAGCAAAGGAGAAGACAGCCTAATTCCGAAAGCAGATCTTCGATGTGATTGATAATGTGATAACCAAGATGAGACGGGATGTTGTTGGGGATTTCTGTTTATTGAATCTCATTGATGTTGTATATATACGAGGATCAGCTAATTTATTTGTATTTTTTTGTGTTATTACACAATAACACCAATCTAACCTTCCGATAGGAAGTGAAATGATGGGAGGGGAGAGATAATTTGCTCTCGAAAAGAATGAAGTGAAATGATAACTTTCTAACCTCTTTTCTTTCTCCTTTGTTGTCTTAGAATGTCTTTCCAAATTCAAGGGAAACAGTTATAGCACGATGTTCTTGTGTTAACCTTCTGTTTTTCTTCCACTTTGTAAACTTTTCCTTATAAAATGAGTTTCACGTCCCTACGTGCATTTATAAGAGCTATATGAACAGAAAGATCCTGGCTACATCGCTCACTTGATTGTGCAGGGAGATAGAAACAATCAATCACTAGCTATTCCATTATGCATAAGTCTTGAAGTTCAGATTCAAAATCATTCACATTTCTTAGTAGCTTCATCTTTTTCCAGATATCATTCAACACTGCATATATTTCATCACGGTCAGGATGTGATGCATCCTCCACAATAAACTTGTGAATTTCACCCCCTCCTTCAATACAACTATATCCTGCTGACTTTGTAATCTGGCCACCCTTCATCAGCTTCCTCAGCCTTGCCACCCCATCCCACCGGCCGGCATATGCATATATGTTGGAAAGAATCACGTAGTTCCCCGGGTTCGATCGCTCGAGCTCAAAGAGTGGTTCAGCTGCTACTTCTGCGACCTCAACATTATTATGGAAACTACAAGCCCCTAATAATGCTCCCCATACTACAGAATCTGGCTTCATTGGCATGCTTTTTATGAGATCATAGGCCTCACGTAGTTCACCAGCACGCCCCAAGAGATCAACCATACAGCCATAGTGTTCCAACTTGGGAATGATATTGAACTCTTTCTCCATTGATCCAAAAAGTTGCCACCCTTTTTCAACCATGCCTCCATGGGTGCATGCCAATAGGATTCCCACAAAAGTAACATCATCTGGCAGAGTTACTTCTCTCTGGCATCAACAAGAGGGAGAAACATTAAACAAAAACCGCAACAAGAACCTAAAAACTTTGTTTCGATGAAGAAACTAGCGAATACTTGAAGCCGGTGGAAAAAAAGAAGAAAGAAATGCCTACCAGCATTTGATCATAAAGCTTAAGAGCCTCATTGCTTCTTCCATGTAAAGCAAAACCCATGATCATCGTATTCCACGAGCACAGATTCCTTCTCTTACCAATCTCATCAAATAATCGCGCTGCCACATCGATTTTACCACACCTTGCATACATTTCCAACAAGGCATTGGCCACATACATATTCTTCAACATCCCATTTCCTCTCGCGAAAGCTTCAATCCTCTCCCCAACTTCCAACGCCCCTAGGTTCGCACAAGCAGGAAGTACACTTGCAACAGTCACTTCATTTGGCCTAACACCTTTCTCCTTCTCCATCCTCAGAAACATCTCCAGGGACTGCTTATACATCCCATTCTGTGAATACCCCGAAACCATGGTAGTCCAAGAAACCACGCTCTTACAAGGCATCAATCTGAACATTTCCAATGCTCCTTCCATATCCCCGACTCGAGAATAACCCGAAATCAACGCATTCCAAGCGGGTGTATCTCTCTCGGTCATTTCGTCGAACACCTGGCGAGCTAACCCTACCAAGCACAGTTTCGCGTACATGTCAAGTAAAGCCGTGAGGGCATAGACATCGAAGTGAAAACCTGATTTTACAAAACGGGCGTGGAGAATTTGGCCGTTCCAAGGGGAATGGAGGGCGGCGCAGGCGGCGAAAAGGACCGTGAAGGTATAGTTGTCCGGGGAACAGTTTCTGCGACACATTTGAGAGCAGAGGGAGAGGCATTGTTGATGTTGGTTGTGGGTGTAATATGCTTGGATTAGCTTGTTGTAGAGAAAGACGGGTGGTTGGGGAATAAGGTCGAACAGGTTGTGTGCATATTGAATGTCCGAAATTTGCAAGAGCTTCAGTATCAGTGACTTGGTTTGGTCTATGCCTCGTTTAAGGCCATGTGCATGAATTTGCTTCAATTGGTTCATGCCAAATTACGGTCCACGTTGGTGTTCAAGAATTAAACGTTGGGTAGCATTTTCTCAGAAAGAAGAAGGAAAGGGTCTGGATTATGTCAAGGCCCAAAAGAGATTTAGAGTATGGGCCCAAAGAGATTACAGCCCTTGAATGTAATCATGGAAATGAGATGGAATTAAGGAAACATGCAAATCTTCACAAATCAAATCCAAAAGTGTCTTTTTAATTGAAGATTCCAAATTTATTACAGACTCCTGAAAAGAAACTGGGAATCAAAAAGATTGTTTATGTTGTAACCTGCTACATCTAGCTTACACCTTAACTAAAGAGAAAACATGTTACATATCCCAGCAAAGAATTGGATTCTGAAGAAAAAAAGAAAAAGATCAATAATGATCTGGGTGTGGCTAACTAGTCCGGTGATGGTGACTCAGGTCTAATTGCTTCTTCTTTGCTAACTGGCTTGAGCTGTACAGAACAACTTTTGTTGCATATAATGGAAGCCACTTCTAAAATTTACATTTCTATAGCAACTTTACAACAACAGCAAGAAAATGCTACGACTCCAATGCCATGATTTCTATGCTTGGATTCGAAGTAACAGCGTCTCAACTTTCAAGTGAGCATAAATTTTGAGCTCTGGAACAGATGACTATGGAGCCGAAACATTTCTTTAGAAGTAAGAAGACTGGTCATGGAGAACGTTCAAGTGAGCAAGTATCCTGGCCGAAAGAGACTTCATTCTGCTGCTTCCCCGCTGTGTTAAATCAACCAAAGGCATCTGAGCAGATTGTCCATATCTTTGTTTGAACTCTGGCAGCCGAAATATCCTTTCCAAAGCATTCAGGGCCTTCTCCTGCACTTCGATGGGAGAAGAACTAAGGAGTTTTATCATTGAGGTTATGGCATTTGCTTCTGCTAGAACCTTGCAACCACTTTGAAGTCTTGTACCTTCAATTAGAGTCAAAAGTGCATCTAAAGAAGCCTCACAGGACCCGGGATCGGGATCATCAAGAACCCTCACAAGAGGTCTCACTGCATCAGCCTCCACAAGGCAAAATGATGATTCCACAGAACAGAATCCCCCATGGACCTCGCAGCCAGTTTCGGGTTGAACGGAGAAGCACCAGAACCCTTTCGGTTTTTGTATTGGCCGGCTCAGTACTGGTGAACTCTCCGAAAGCCGAGCAAGAGAGATTGCAGCATGTTTCTTTGTCAAGGTAGTTCCAAAATCCAATAGCTGTACTAATACAGGAATGATGCCAACTTCTGCAGCTTTCCTTTGGCTTTCCAGGTTTGTTGGAACAGTGAATCGGCACATAGCTGCAACTGCATTTTCAACCAATTGATTCTTCAGGGGATCATTCTGCTTGCCATCAGGCAGAAATCTAAAAAGTACTGGAAGCGCCCCGGCATCCAGAAGCCATTTGGTGATCTGAGGATTTTCTGGTAGATTAGAGAAAATGCCTACTGCAGAAGTAATCTCTTCCACATCATTGGAAGATTGGATGATCCTGAGAAGGGTCTCAAGAAGCTTCTGATTCACATGCTCCAGAATGGTAGCTTCATCACCATGGTCCGCCAAGCAACTGAAAAGTTTCACAGCATTTGCTCGTACACTAGATTTCTCGTGCTCACATAATTGGACCAATACTTGAATTGCTGAGCACTGGCAACAGATTAAAAACGGTGGTGTTACATGGTTATTTCCAAGATCTCATACCCAACTAAGCTGGGAAGTAATAAAAGAATGAACTCTTTCTTTTCTAGGTGAAAATAAAGGACTGAACTTTGTATCCCTCATATTGTGACAACAGTTTAGCTATGTCTGAAACACAGTTAAAAATAGGATGCTATGTTAGGGGAGAATCGCATGTAAGCCATCAAAATAATCATTTTGATAAGCGAATAAAAGACTCAAGTTTTCTTCGAACAAGACAACCTGATTGGCTTGTAGAGGTAAGCCCAATTAGGTGCCATCTCTACTTTCCTTGCCCAGAGGCGGGCATTATGGAACAGAAAGATCATAAAAGCACTTTCAAACAAGACAACCTGATTTGGCTTACCTCTGTCAACTTCGTCTTGATAGTTGGTGCTGAGGGTGAATGGCAAAGGGCAAAGAAGGTTCGGAGAATGTTTTGTTGCACCTCAGGCCCCGTCAAGTTAATCAAAGAGAATAGTTTGAACACATCATCATCAGATTCCAACAAAGAAACTGGACTTGTGTCAGATTCTTGGAACATTGTTGACGTGGCAAGGTGCATAATTGTGGCAGCCACCTCTTCACGCAGACTTGAGGATAATGAAAGAGGCTGGAAGAGGAGGCCGAGCAATTGTCCCATGGCACCTTCTCTAATCATCTGCAAGCCATTAGCTGGTAGGCTTGAGAGGTTTCGAAGGGCTGTGACAGCAACCATTTTTATTTGCACGTCATTGTGGGAGATCAAGTGAAGCAGTGGACCGAGCACACCTCCTTCAAACAATGATGCTTTATTGTGGTCAGTTAACTCCATTTCTGCCAAAGTGGATGCCATGACTGCTTTGACATTATCTGGTCCTGAATAGAGAAACAAGGTGAGCACTTCTCGTCAATCATTTCAAGCCATAAAATCACTTACGATATTTGCAAAATGAAATGAGAATTGTCGATAGAGATAAGCCAGAGTTCAAGACACGGGGTTCCACATCAAATGAACCCATCTGCATCTCAGAGATGCAGAATGTAATAGATTTTAGTAACATAAGATACAAGTATGGAATCCAGCTTCCTGCTAGATTCTCAAATGAGGCATGCCACACAGTAAACAGAATATATAAGACTAGAGATGAAACTCCTTAGATATTAGAGGTCCATATAGGTTTCACTTTCACCATTGGCTTAGGCACAGTTTGGCTCAACGTGTTGTTTTACCAATACTTGCACTTACTTCACATCTTAGCACCATCTCACAACAGAGGAATAAAATTGTACAAGGTAAACCTTTTTATCAGACAAAATACCCACAGAAGGTAATAACTCTATTCACGAAAAGATAAAATTAGGTTCTCAAAAGGAAATTACCAGTAGAAAGACGCTGCAGCAAATGCTTGAAATAATTTGCCTTTGCCATTTGTATGATGTTTTCATCAGAGAATGAGAGATTCTCCAACAGCGCTTGTGCATCCAAGGCAGCCTGACTGTCATCATTGCTTGACATGGTCACCAGGAGAAGAATACAGCCTTGAACGTTTCCAAGGTTATTCCTAATCAAATCACATTTTGATAATTCCAACAGTAAACTGACCGCTAACTTCCTTTCTCCAACACGGCGCCCAAGGGATTTAACGATAAAGTCGATTGCATTATCTACCTTTGCAACTCTTTCCTGTAACATATTTCATGTTTTAGGACAAAACATACAAACAGTTCTGTCACCACATGGACGGTTATTGCCAGAAATAAAAGATTAACTCCCTTAATATGATGGACAGTGGTTCAATTATGAATTGAAAGTCCAGCAACACCAGGAAAGAAAGCTGTTCTTTTGTATAAATATCAGTTGAACATAAGTACGTAAAGATAAACCGAGAATGAAACTAAATCATAGAAACACACTGTAAATGGCAGTGTATCTCTTTGATTTACAGGAAGAAGTGCATCACGCGACACGTTAAGCAAAAGTGAAAGTGAGCACACTGATGCGAATATGTATCCATATCCAACAAAGCCTAAGAAAATGTATTTGCAATCTATCCAATTCGTGTCTATTATCATGACAATGTACATGCAAGTAACTAAAAAACTGTAGAATATTTCAAAAGGAAAACATGACATAATAATTTGAAAGTAAAGAAGGGAAGAGCTGAGTTACATTGAGAATTATAGGAATTTAGTCCAGCCATAAAAATAATGAAGGAGAACAATCATATTAGAGTACCTTGGCATCATCACTGTCTTTTGACAGGATGTAAAGGATGGCAAGAGCATGGTTCCTTATGTCACGGTTTCTTTCACCAAGAAATCGGATAAGAAGCGGTATGTAATTCTCTAAAACAACCCATTCCCGATGCTGGTCTCTCTGTTCGCAGAGATCCTCCAACTCTTCCAGGGAATGAAGCACTTCATTCTCCTCTTCAGACATGAGTTTTGATCTCATGGAAGCAATTTTGATCATCGTGTTCCTATCTTGCCACTCTTTTATTGATTGCCTGAGAGTTTTGTTCGGTCTTAGAATTGATGTGTCTAGAGGGGTCATGGTCAAAGGGCACAATGTGTTCCCATCGGCAAGCCATTTTTCTATTGCACTTCTCTCAAATGTCTGCCCTGAAGAGGTCTCCACAGGATCCACCATAACATCTCGAGTGATAGGGCAGTAAAATGACTGGAGAGGTTCCAATATTTGACTGCCCAAGGAATTCCGCTTGGTGAAATACCTGATTTCCTTTTCCTTAGGAGAAGAAGCAGCATCAGCCCTTTCAAGCAAAGCAATTATCTGATCCATTTGTATAGCCTCAGCCTGATCCTTTCTAAGCTCAATCTCACTCTTGAAGTCTTCAAGCTCTTTTCGCAATGCAGACTTCTCAACTGGGATCCCAACAGCCTCAGCTATTCGAGCTAGTAAGTTGTTGGCATAAGAACGGTCCACATTCCTCTCCTGGATTCCAGATTCAATTTTTTCCAGAATCTCTTCCTCTACTACGGCTGCCTTGAACTCAGCTCTCTGCATGCTATCATGGAGCTGCCCAACCTCTTCAGCTATACCAGTTGAAAGGTCCAGGGAAGCCACAGGAAGAATACCAAGAGCCCGGCTTATCTCTCTCACAGATTCCTCCAAGTTTTTGGATATTGTCCGGCAATTCATAAGGAGATAAACTTTGTTTCTCTTGGTGCAGTCCACGGTTAGCTGCTTTGCAGCCTTGATTTGTTGATTCAGGATATCAATGGCATTGTTTAAGCTCTCAGAATGGCCAATTTCTTTCTTGTTCAACTCTTTGAGGACAGGGACAATCCTTTCCAAGTAGGTAGCAAGTTCCTTGAAACTTTCCTTCTTCACAATCACATTATTGGCCGCAAGCATGACCTCCAGCATACCTTCCACAACCTGTGAAAGAACTTCTGATCCTGGACTACTAACCACATCTAACGACATCATGTAATACCACCTCAAGCTAGGAAGTATAACCTTCAGTTGCCATTGCCCGGAAACCTTAAGCTAGACTAGAGCAGGTCTCAAAGCCACATCAACACTTTTTACACCAATAACCTGTGTTAACAAGGAATCAGTCTAGACTCGATGATATATCAAATACAAAGATGGGGTGGAATCACAGCCTACATTTGGTTGTCAAGCACATAAAGGAAGACAAAATGCAGGACAAGAAAGAGGTGTCACCCAAATTTAATATCTTCTCTTTGAGCCGCCACATGAAGTGACCTTATCCATTTATCTCATTTGGATTGGACTAGGTGCAATTGTCTAAGAAGCATAACTAATTAGCAAACAGAATTGCAGGACAGGAGTTTCATTCTACAGCATTTTTTTTGTATTTTTGATGATCAGAGTTGAGTTACATGACCTTCCCTTCGTTTTTGGAGCATCAAAGGAGATGAATTTTCACACGTTGAAGCTTAACAGTAACTTCAGTCATGCATTCCAACAAAAGAGATTACAAGAGGAAACAGTTCAATAATTGGTGTCCTCTCTATTCAACCCAAAGCTGCAAAATGCGAACTTGAAAAGGAAAACAGATACATACAGGCATCAAAGTGATCAAACTAAAGCTTGACTAGAAATGAATTTGGTCAACATGGTCAAAACGACGTTAAATTCTGATGAAAAGGGATACAGGGAGACATACCAGAGAAACACCTGTAAAAAGTCCAGGCCAGGTGGTAAAGCTAACAGCAGCAGCAACTTCCGTTGCCGAAGTTTCACCGGAAAAATGCACGGAGAGCTTTCGCGGTAAATTTGGCGATTGAGCAGGGAAAAGAGGCTGTAAAGATTCCAAGAGAGACATAAAAGAACAAACCACTAAAGGTCATGTAAGGTAAAAAAACAGACACAACATGGGAGGCTTTTTTCTTTTTTGGTCAATAAAACAAGGCTGCTTATTAAAAGCTTTGGCAACTGTTTGTCCTTACTGCGGCCAATTGTGAGACCATGTAAACTCTAAAAGTCCTGTCTTTTTTGTTTAAGAGAAGAAAAGAAAAAGAAAAGGATGACGACTGTGTGTCTGTCTCCTTCTTACTACAGAGGAGAAGAAGCAGCGAAACTCTCTGCCTTGAGTCTCAATACTGGTGTTTTGAATTCTTTAGAGGTTTTCTCATTAATGGTCTTCTGGTTTGACTTTTGGTGGGTTCTCTGTGATTAAATTCTCCCAGCCGGTTTTGAACCCACAGTTTTTTAAAGAACTAGTCTCCTTGTCAGACAAAAAGTTAAGGAATAAGAGATACTTTATCTTATACCTCCTCGGTATGAGCTGGAAGGTAGACATGTTACATATCTACATAATATGTCATTTTGTGAACCTGCTGTGTCAACCCAGTCAACCAATTGGTTAAAACGAGTTGTACTGCAGCAATGATATGGGGAATCCCTCCTAGTATCTGGAGATTAGTAAGGATCCAAGACACTTCATATGGCAAAAATCTAATGGAAAAACTGCACTATTACGGAGCAATATGGGTTGGTCCAAACACTAAGTCATTTGGTTCCGCTTAAGCAAGGTGACAAAGCTCCGGCCTCCAGATGCCCATCCGGACGGGGAAAAAAGAAAATATAGCCCAATACGAGACGAACAAACCTGAAGGCAATTCGGTTTCAGCTTCTGTTTTCTCGAATTGTAAAGAAAGCACAAGAGCATGACAGAATCTTGTCTCTACTAATAATAGATATGGTGGGCGTTGACAAGAATGCTGAAACATCAGCATTGTCCCTGTGGCATGTATTCGTCCTGGAATGATATTGGTAAATAGATAATTCATAATTCAAGACCAAAAAGAAAAATAAATACTTCATGGTTAGATCCAAATGGAACAGTGGTAATCAGTAATTACTTGACATCTTCCTTTTTCTAACATTGGCCCCTTGGGTGCTTTTACTGGTCCCAAGCTTGCCACACCGCAAGTAAACGAACTACCACAGAAAACACGTTCGAGCCAAAGGAAGAAGAACGAACCATGGATGCATGGTCAAGGTTACATACTACTGACTCTTGTTCTCTGTGTAATTCCACCATTATATTGACCATATCAATTAGTACAACGAAGAACAAAATTCTTCTTCCGAGTTCTATATGCATATGGAAGGTTACAGCTGGAGCATGATCAAGTAACAGCGATTGCTTACCTACCGGAAAGTCATTATCTTTAAATAAATAATTAAAAGAAAAAAAGCATTTCCCCAAGAGCGAAATTGAGAAAGTACTTGTATTTCAAACACGCTTATGGCTTGACTTCAACATTGATCTCCCGAGAGTCAATGGAACATTGATAATCAACATAAACCAGATCGCTCTCAGCAGCACACAAATGGATATGGAAACTAGGGGATGGTTGCGCCACATCTGCTCAGCTATTTTCTCAGTTTACGTATTTTGGGTGCAGCAGCTCATTCGCCATTGCAAATCTTGCTCTCAGGAACCAAGAACACATGCATATTCTTTGATTCTCTGCTCTGCGGTTGCCCAAATAAGAACAGCTTACTTCCCCATTAGCTTCTCCTTTTATATGATAAACCATGTAGCAGTCCTTAAAAAGAGAAACCCGGAATAGGGATAGAACAGCTTACTTCCCCATTAGCTTCTCCTTTTATATGATAAGCCATGTAGCAGCCCTTAAAAAGATAAACCCTGAATAGGGATGGCCAAGTCTCTAAGAACTTAAAAGGGTAATACACAGACCTCACCTAGGATGGTTTGGAATAATGAACTCCAGGCAGCAATCTCTAATAAGAGTTCATTAGGGGCTTCATTACTCTGCTCCATTCTAGCAACCAATGATAGGTTCGACAATGAAAGTGCATGACCGGCAGAATGAATATGTCAGCATTTCTGATACACTATGGTGCTAATGGATCTCTAAGTAGGATTCTCCATCAAGAATCTGTCAATAGAATTTCTTCCAACATCCAAATTTCTAACAACCGTGCTTAAGAAAAAACTCCAAGAATCAGAGTCAACTCCTCCTTTTCTTATGGCCATAGAAACAATTGCATCCACCTCTCCTTCCATGCCAGACTCACGTAGCGCGTCAATCAACAACATATAGGTCGACTTATTAGGCAAGCATCCTTCATCCAACATCTCCTCAAGAATCCTTACGCCCTCTTTCACATTACCAGCCCTGGAAAATCCCTTGATCAACATATTATACGTAAAAGCATTAGGCTTGCAGCGCTTCTCCACCATATCATCCCACAATCTCGCAGCCTCAGTCAACTCCCCTCTCTCACACATCCCTGCAATTAGCGTATTATAAGTCAAACGACTTGGAATCGTCCCCTGCTCAAACTCGTCAAACAATTTCCTCGCTTCCTTCACTTTGCCCTCCTTACAGAGCCAGTGTATAAGCGTGCTCATTATGGCATTATCCGGCATACAATTCTTATTCAACATCCTCCTCCACAGCTCACAAGCATCCTCCACCTTTCCAACCTCACACAACACATCAATAACCTTACAACAAAGCGCGGGGCTCGGGACATACTTCTTCTCAAGCATATCAACAAGCATGTTCAGCGCCTCCCCTGCTTTCTTCTCCTTGCAAAAAGCCTCAACCATAACCCCATAAGTAACCTCATTTGGCTCCACCCCATTCTCCTCCATATCATCCATCACCTTAATAGCCTCATCCAACCTCCCTTGCCTGCAATACCCATCCATCAAAACCGTATACGTCGTCGCATCAGGCAACCACCCTCTATCAAAAAGATCACGAAACACATTCTTAGCACTCACCATATCCCCCCGCGAAGCATACCCACCTAGGATCGTCGTATAAGTCACCACATTCGGGATCATACCCATCTTAGGCATTTCATCAAACACCTTACCCGCACCCTCCACGTCACCTTTCTTGCATAAACCCTTGATCAGAACATTAAATGTGAAGATATTGGGGGCAACCCCGTACTCCTTCTTGCAATTCTTGAACACCGAGTGCACCAAATCGTACCTCTTGTTTTGCACAAACGCGTTCAACAGCGTATTTAAAGCCCTCACCGAGGGTTGTAAAGCGAAGTCCTTTTGGATCCTGAGGAATGTCTTGAACGCGAGACTGGGTTTGCTCGCGAGACCGTAGCTTCGGATTACGTCGATGAGAACATTCTCGGCGCAGTTGATTTCCGGGGAGTTTTTTAGCCGAGAGAGCAGAGACTCGACGGTGTCGAAAGCGCGGGCGCGGGAGAGCTTGTAGATGATGGAGTGGTAGGTGTCGTAATTGTGGGAGAAGCCCCGGTGGTATTTGCCGGCGTAGTCGAAGATTTGGAGGGCGAGGTCGAGGTTTTGCTGGCGGGTGATCATGGAGACCAGGCGCCTTGGGTGGAGGCGCTTGGGCCATGGCTTGATCGGGGGTGTTACGGTGTATGATTCTAAGAGATCAGGGGTTATGGGATTGCCCGAGCAAAAGGGACGGGAGGTGGCGATAGAGAGGAGGACGGTGGCGGTCGTGTGGTGGTCGTAGTAAGATTTAGTGCAACGTAACATGGTGGAGAGTATTGCAGCCACTGCCAGTGGAGGCCGATGGGTTTTAGACTTTTAGTTTTACCATCTTAAGCGAAGTTAGTTGGGTCCTGCTCTAGTAAATTGTCATATTACTTTTTTTGGCTGCACTGAAAATGCGACAGTGGAGCTATTGGTATATTGGTATTCAATAAAGTCGCAATCTTTACTAATTTTTGGAACAAAAGTACATTCTTCAATCGAACCTCAAATTGGGTTCAAAACAAAAACTCATTCAACTACCAATTTGCAACATAATTGCAATCTTTTACATTGATGAGGGGGTGAACTAGACAGCAAATGCGGCGGGTGTAACTTTGTTATCAAACAAATTCTTTACCTTCACCTTCATAGCACCACTAACCTTTTGCACCCTATAAGCAATTCCAAGAAGCTCCTCTTCCTTCATTTTCTTCCTGGACGAAACCATAACCACCCTTGTCCCGCTCATCTCATCATATATCCTCTCAAACTCCATCAACACCTCTCCCACCATCATCAACCTGTTCTTCTCAACCAACATCTTCAACAAACCCACCAGAAACCTGTTGAATTTCCCTTTCTTTGCCACTTCCTTCACCACTCGCCCCTTCTCCTCCTCGCCAATAAATGGATTCATCAAAACAGCTTGAATTTGCTCGTGGTGGAACAACTTAGCCAGTCTCTGCACGTCCCTGTAGACCACCTCGAGGGAGTTGTTGCACTGAGCTATGTCTAGAAGCGCCGCAGCATAACCACTTGCAGGGTTTCTGTGGGTACTTGGGGATGAGCCGATGGAGGAATTTTGAGGGGTAAGGAAAAGGGGAGGATTAAGGTTCTTGAAAGATGATGAGGTTTGGGGGAAATTGGTGCTTTTGTTGGAGACAGAGGTGGTGGGTTTGGTGGTGGTGAGGTGATGACTGAGTTGGTGGGTGGTGTGGGGAGTCTTGAAGGGGTGAAATTCACGAAGGGCTGAGTGGAGAAGTGCAGGGACTTTTAGGGTTGAAACAGAGCTCGAGAGAGTATCCATGGATGGAGGAAGAATGGAGATAGGGAAAGAGGGCTTGGCTCTTGTGGGTGTGGGGTTGGTAATGGTAGCTTTGCTTCAACACTTTTTTTCTTGGCATGGAAGAATAGGATAGAATTGTCGCATCTATTGCCCACTAGCGGACTCGTTTTTTCTTTTTCTAACAACAACAGTTTTTGAAAGGAGTGGTCTGTTGGATTTGAAAAAAAATATGGCTGTATGTGTATGGAGGAGATCCACAATATTTTTCTTATGAATTTTTGTGTAGAGAAAACTATGTGTAGAATGCTCGAATGTGTGCTCTGAATAAAAATTTTTACGACGTGTGTCGTGTTAAAACATCAGTTTTTTTGGGGTAGAATAAAAACATCCATTTCAAAAAAGTGATAATGACAAATTAACAAGATGGTTGCGTTTTGTTTTATTGTAATAACATTTCCATTGCATTCAACCAGGAAAAAAGAAAAAACAGAACAAAACATTTCCATTGCAACCTGGTTTGGACTTTGGAGTTATGGATCTCATCCCTAGTTACCGTTTTCGTTTGGACTTTGGACAAAAAATAACAAGCCTACCCGACAAGCGGCTGTGATAAGAGTCCAATCCGATCACAAAACAGAAAAAAACAGAATCCAAGTTGACGACTCCATAACATTAGGCCATAATGTTTTCTTTTATTGGTAGTAAAAATAATGTAGTTTATTCTTCTTCTTTCAATAGATTAATAAAAAAAATTGGAAAGCGTGGAGCCGGTATTATAGTTTTGAATTTTTTGACGAGGTATCATAGTTTTGAATAAAACCAAGCATATGACAAGAATTCATTTTGTCCTAGAATTTAAGAATAGAGTTTGGCAGACCATTTGCAATGTTAGCTACTTACACCCATTGAGCCACACACATGCTCACATGCCTTGCAAATTGCAATTATTTTACGCGGGCCTACATATGTAAATACTCTACCCCATGGGCTCGTAAGTTCTTAATCAAAAGAGGAGCCCATCAGAGAAATATGAGATCCTTCTACAAATCTGTAAAGCATGCCATTACAGGAGTCACAAGATAATCATCTTCTTTATAGTCTTCTTTTGCCTTTCCTTCTTCCACTCCACAAATGTTTCCTGTTAATGACATTGATCCACTTCCGATTGGCTGGTTTTTTCTTTGTATATCATTAACTCCTTTTCTGGGTCACCCAATAATAGAAAAGTAAAAGTGTAAAACCTCTATGTCTTGTCAGTATAATTACCTTTTCTGCTGCTTACGTGATAGTTGGTCTCTCTTGAACTACCAGCTAGATTATTGCTGCACATGCCTCCTCCAGGGAGGTGGGGGCTTAAAAATCATCATTCTAAGAATGTCATCACTGTGTTCATCAAAATAAAAAAGGAATGTCATCTCTGTAGTAAACTTTGTCGGTGCTAACAATTAGGAGGTCCACCTCTATTCTTAGCAAACCTAAAAACGACTTTTCAATGTTTCTGGTATTTTGATTATTCATGGGTCTGGGTCGCCATAAATACCAAGGAAATGTTGGTCCTACTCTTAATTCATATATTTTGTGGGACAAAATTCGGTCCTCTCCCCCCCCCCCCCCCCCCCCCCCCCCTCATTGTTTCAAAAACACAAAGATGAAATTCCCTGGTCAATACGTTCGGCAGATTTGAAAGTAAAATCAAAATATACTGAAGTTTAGTTTTGCAATCGTAGTATTAAATAGCATCAGAAAAAATAGTTGGCTTGCTGCCTCTTAATTAGTGCTCATTTTGACAGATTGCAATTCATATAGATGACAGAGAGCCTACAGTGACTTAGTTCACATTTACGAGAATCAATTTCTTTTTTATTTTCATGCAAAAAGGATCCATGTGAATCACATACCTATTTGCCTACAGAAACAGGAAATCTTTTTGTCCTTTTTGGGTGTAACGTGAATATTTTTCAGAAATAAAATGGAAAGGATAACATCCTTGTTAATCACATTTTCCAATAAGATAAACACCTGGATTTTGAAGGATTAGAAAGTTATTTATAAGAAAGAGCAGAATCCGGAGGCTACGGCAGAGAATAAGATGAAGGGTATACTATATATGTTGCAGTGGCACTTAAACTGCAACACAAATCCCACTAAGCAATCCCAGATTTTGAGTTTTGACAGACAGCCTAGCTAGCTGCCTAGCACTAATTGAATTAATTAATCCTTGATCAATTATGTAGCAGAATAATTACTCATGCACAGTACGGCCCCTATAAATTCATTAAAAGGGAGACAGGGACTGGACCGTTTTTCCCAACTCCCTCTCCTTTACACTATTTAGTGATCTGAACCATTGAAAATCCAGTCTTGTCCGGTCGTCTTTTCCTGTCTTTGCTTTTCTCTTCTTCACTTACTCCAACTTACCACCCCAAGGCTAAAGTCCAAAACCCAGTATCCAGTTTCTTTTAAGTGTCATAATCCACCCCAACAATAATAGACCAGCTTTTCTTTCTTGCTACTCTTAGTGGCTCAAAATGAATCGAGAGATGAATGGCTTTGACACTGAGAATCATCAAGAGGAGAAGATAGACTACGTCTTTAAGGTGGTGGTGATCGGTGATTCTGCAGTAGGCAAGACTCAAATACTGTCAAGGTTTGCTAAGAATGAGTTCTGCCTTGACTCCAAGTCCACCATTGGCGTCGAGTTCCAGACAAGGACCGTCACCATTAAAGGCAAAGTCATTAAGGCCCAGATCTGGGATACTGCTGGTCAAGAAAGGTTACTACTTACTAAGCTCTTCTCCCTCACTTCCTGCTCACTAATGCTACTAAAGTAATAATTAATGAGTTTTCTTTCAATACAAGTAGTTGATGTCTTTTATTTGCAGGACATAAGTAGCTTTTGGGTCTACAATTATCTTTGTCTACAAACTGTTACTTTGCATATCTCAAGTTGTCAACGGTCATGCAGACTTTAGTACTATGAAGTTTCTGCATTAAACCATTAATTATGCTTGTGGATGCTTACAAAGGCAATCTTTGGAATGAATCAATCTATGCTTGTTTTATGGTAGTACTATTAAACAAGCTCGTCCACACTTCTAGGAAGACTGATTTGTAATTCTTGCTGTGTGCGGATCTCTTTTTGAGTGTCATCAAATGTAAATTGATCTCCTAGCATTAACGTTTGATGAGTTGAGCCAAAGGCTAACACATTGCAGAGGAGCTGGAGACAGGATTGATTATTTTTTACTTCCGACAGAACAAATAAAAGATGTTTCTAAAGTTGCTAAACTTTGGAAATGTGTGCCTTTTAAGAATTCTATACAGATGGTATTAAATTTCCTGACAGTACAAGTAGTAACTTCACTATGAGGTATGCAACAAAGATATCAATCAAACATATTATTAATTATATGCCAATCTTCTTGAACAAAATCAAATGAGTATATAATATGTATACTTCTTGTTGCAGGTACCGAGCGGTGACAAGTGCATACTACAGAGGCGCATTAGGAGCAATGCTGGTGTATGATATCACCAAGAGACCCACCTTTGATCACGTGGCCAGGTGGGTGGAGGAACTCCGGGCCCATGCAGACAGTTCCATTGTGATCATGTTGATCGGGAACAAGGCCGATCTGGTGGACCTCAGGGCGGTCCCAACGGAGGACGCTGTGGAGTTCGCAGAGGATCAGGGCCTGTTCTTCTCCGAGACATCGGCCCTCAATGGCGACAATGTGGACTCTGCATTCTTTAGGGTGCTTGAGGAAATCTACGGTGTGATTTCCAAGAAGGCATTGGAGAGTGGTGGAAAATCCAACGGTGGTGATCATGCCACCGCGCTTACGGGGTCTAAGATTGATGTTATTTCCGGGGCTGATTTGGAGATTAGTGAGATGAAGAAATTATCTGCTTGCTCTTGTTAAATTTGATATAGTTTTTTTTATATAATACTACAGGGACTTCTGCTTGCCCTAAGCCAAGCCCATATATGATGTATGTGCCTCTTTGTTTTTTTTTTTTTCTTTTATTTAGCGATTGGGTTATGCTGAGAAGTCCCAGTTCTTAATCTCTTTACAAGAGTTTCAAAATACTTGTTTTCCATTTCCTTCATCTTTAGGAAGGAATTCTAGGAGAAGATGGTGATTAAGCATTTGGGTTGCAATTTGCAAATCTAATCTCGATGGGCCTCTCTGGGTTCAGCCCGAACGGAATCAAATCAAAGTCCAACCTTCTCAAACTCCAACCCTTACTGGATTAGGAATCTTCGGGTCCCAGATCGAGAAAAGTTTTCAGGTGGTGACAAGCCCAAATATTTCTGGGCTTGGAATTGCCAATTCCACGGTTCCCCTTATTTGAACTGGTTACCCAAAGTTGGAACCGTATGGCACAAGGTTGATACGCTTCGGTCAAATTAAAAAAAGCATGTAGCATCCAATAATACATCAACCAATCAAGGTCTGGTCTCAGGAGGGTCTAATGCCAGGATGTAACCGGTATTGACTGAAACCTGGACCGATGGGGCGATGATGACACTATGATGTCTTGCCTGATCAAAAAAGAAAAAACAAGGTCTGGTCTTGAATTTTCCGCCCGGAATCTTGGATGACTGGTGTTCAAATGAAAGATCTTGTATTCTTAAGGTTGGACTATCAACATTTTTTATTTGAATTGGGTTACTTCTGGGCTTAGGTGTAGATTGGTTAGGTCGGCTGATACTAGAAAGATCAGGATTCAGGATAGAAGTATTGGTTGGACCTCCTCAGCCGAATTTCTAATTCTACACATATCTAGTTTGGGTCAAATCAATAGATATATATAAGTTTTGTTGCTCTGTCCGGATCTTCAAAACAGTGATTGCGACTGTTGTTAGGCAGTAAAGGCGATGACACTTTTTAAGTGGCAAACCATCAAATTCCATCATTCATTTGAGCACAATCCTTTAGACGAGATTTTCTTTTTAAGATGGGGGAGTGGAAATATATTTTATAAGAAGTTTTTCGGTTCAGACACCAACTTAGTTGTGCCTTTTGGCAATAGTAACGACTTGCCACCTTGTTGGTTGTTGGTTGGCATGTGATTTGCCATATCTGTGCGCTGTGATGGGAAAATATCAGAAACATCATCATCAACGCCGGCCAAGCTATCTGGTTTGCGTGTGCATGTTCTTACATGGACTAATATTAATTAATTTCGCATGTTTGTCAAAGAAAAATTAATGTTGCATGCTTGGTTGTTTGTTACCCGATTATTGGAGTAGTATTAGCAATCCGGCACCAAATGACAGATCAGCTGCTTGCAGCTCTAATAAGTATCACTATCATACAGTATTTTTCAAAACTTTCCAATAAATGATCACAAAAACTCTAGATAGGGAACAACCCGTTTGCCAGTTAACGCGTTTCCCATTTTAAAATCACCGTTTCAAGTTGTTAGCCAACTCATTGCAGTTACCTAAAATTGAACTATGAGTCTATGATTACCGGAAGGATTGCTCGTCCATGAGTGTGGGCCGAGTCCTCCAGTTTCAGATTGTCAACTCGTGAAAGTAGGGATGATCATTACTTCCTTTCTCTCAAACCCTTTCGAGGAATCAATTTTGGTATCCTTTCTTAGTCTTTTGGGTTGCTATGCCTAACAAGGGCTCATCATAAGTACTACAGTGTGCAACACAGTTTCGGACAGACTAGCTGCTGGGCTTGTGGGGCAAATCTATTATGACAGGAAGATCGTAGTTGTTGATGTTGATGCTATATATCTAAAACAGTTTGGTCCATATCATCACTAGCCGCAATTATCCCACCAATACAGTGAACTTTCCTGCAATCTTTAACAAGCATCGGGTTCGGCCACATAGCACACGGCTTCCATAATTCCACTCTTTCTCTTACGTGGGGCTATACCTTCTTTTTTTGGGCAAACATCACAATCACACAATAACACATTTTATTATCGGATTGAAAAAATGAAACTTCTCTTCTATTATTATTATGACCGATCACTGAACCACTTCTCCCTCAACCAAAACCATAATAATATGCAAGAAATGGGCAAGGCAGCATAAGGCATGGGTGCAACTGGACCAGAAGATTCATCATGTCATGACTGATCTTGTGGAGGCCCCTTACTTTCTTTAAACTAATGACCTGTTTCCCTTTCCTTGTCATTCAACTTGGGCGGGACATAATTTGAGTTGACTATTGCATCCATCCAAGGGAGGGACATTTTTTCCCTTCCTTGTCATTCACCTTGGCCAGGCACAATTTAAGTTGCCTATTGCATCCATCCAAGGGAGGGAGGGGCATCCTTAGGCTTCTTGTATGCCAGGTCCTATGGCATATTCTTCCATCAAAAATATTTAATTGCAACCCACAAGAATAACTCTTCATTACTTTTGAATGACAATGCAATTATCGATTACTGGAAGTTGGGCAGATCAAATCCGATTTCTGTAGCAGACCCTGTTTTGTTGGTTGATGGGGCTTGATCAATGACAATGTTTCTAGCTGTTGAATAGTATTTTTGGGATTGCTACAGCAAAATTGCCCTCCTTGGTGAAGAGTCATAACTCAATTTCCTCAATGATTTCGTACCAGAACGCTAAGAACAAAAAAGGCAGCACACCTTTTAAGGCAGTAGACAATCATATCATCACCAATGATGAGAGCAAGAAAATGCTTCAGCATCTTTTCTTTTTTATCTCTGGAAGAAGAAGATTGGCATTGCACCGAAAATGGAAGAAAGCTCGTGCACAAAAATGTCCGATCCCATTGTCATTTGTGGATGAGTATCTCTCTTTTTGGTTACATCACATCAAAGTTTAAGACTTGAAGTGGTACTAGCCTTTTTGAGTTTTTCTCTCCAGCTGATGATTAAGGGTAAAACATGCCAGAGTAAAAAACTCGAAATAGCTAAAAACTCGAATATAGCAAAAGAGGAAAGATCAAGAAACCTCTTCTTTGAGATTGAAACACCTCTTCTTTATTCTTATCAGGAAATGGCATAACAAGATTGGACGAAAAGCACGATAGCAGTATAAGATTTCAGCACCAAAAGGGGAACGATCCACTGTGATGTATATATAGCATTAACTCCCAGAGAACTAACCACTACATAGTACTAAATGTAAATAATTTAGAGAAATTTGAACTGAAGTTGTATTCCATTCTTCATTTTAGTTCGTATAGTCTACTTGATTGAACCGGAAGTCAAGAGCAACTTTCCGTCCAGACCAAAGCTCCGGGGTTCATGTCTGATCTTGAGGCGTCGTATTCTCAACTTTTTCTCCCTGTGCTAATGATGATGCCAAAACATGTTACCTAAACATATGGCCTACCAAATAATATAAATTGATATATATATTATCTACTTTTGATGATGTCCCTCTTTTTGCAAGAACTTTAACCACATGAACAACCCCACGCCACGCTTCTATAACCTGGGTACAAATCATTAAGCTAATGCAACAGTATTCATATTTACACAAGTGATCAATATACCAATAGCTAACTGATGAAAAAGCTAGAAGATTCTATTCTAAAGCGTAATTTTTCCAGAAACCAAAAAAAAAAAAAAACAATGGGGCAAAGAAGAATTTAGTTGACAATAGATCAACCATAAATGTCAGCATCATATTCTTTAATGGGTGGAAACAAAGCATCATCCAAGCAGAGCAATCAACTAACTAAAATGCTAATAGATAGCTAAGGCCTAAAAAACTATGTGCTATTTTCCTATCAACAATGGGCATTTGCCCCCTGTGTGTATGTGTCCTCTTACCATCCCATCCTTTAAAGGAATATTTCGCCCCCTTCCACGGAACATTCTGCACCGTCCGATCACCATCATCATCACCGTTCCTTATTTTGCTCCATCGACGAATCAAAGTCCGATGATTTTCTGCTGCTCTTCAACCTCAACAAGCCATACAATTTCCTGATGTCCTTAATGGCCACGCTGTCCTTGGAGAAAATCCCCGAATTATCCGTGGAGTCAACCGTTGACTTCCTCAACCCAGAATCCAACAGCCGCCGCCCGATATTCACCGACCCCCTCCCATCGCCCTCCGTCTGCAGCGCCGTGATGACCGATTTCAGCGCCCGGCTCGGCGAGTTCCGGTTCGCGATCATTAACTCGCCGATTTCCGCGGGGCTCAAGCTCGCCCCGGTCTGGAAGATTTCCTCCACCTGAGGGAACAGCTTGTGGTCCTTAACACCCAAGTAACTGCTGGCCAATGTCTTAAAAGAAGAGAAATCGCACAGCGGGAAATGCACGTGCACGTCGATCCGACCCGGCCGGAGGAGAACCGGGTCCACCTGGTCCTTACTGTTCATGGTGAAGACCATGATCCTCTCCTCGGCGCAGCACCCGTTTAGTATCCCGTCCATGAAATTCAATATCCCCGACAGGCTCACCGC
The DNA here is from genome assembly GCA_028386065.3 of Turnera subulata. Classification (NCBI taxonomy): domain Eukaryota; kingdom Viridiplantae; phylum Streptophyta; class Magnoliopsida; order Malpighiales; family Passifloraceae; genus Turnera; species Turnera subulata. Next base: position 105,807 of record JAKUCV010003393.1, on the reverse strand, counting down.
GGTTGACTTGTCGACCAGAAACCTGTCAAGATCCTCGATGACTATCACCGAACGACTCGTCGTCTGCAGCAGCAGGGACTTGAGATCCGAATCGTCCAGTACCCTCGAGAGATCGATGTCGTAAACATCGAACCCGAGAAAATTGGCCATGGCGGCGACGAAGCTGGATTTCCCGGTGCCGGAATTGCCGTACAAGAGGTAGCTTCTCTTCCATGCCCGGCCCAGCCGGTGGTAGTACTGTTTCGCCTTGAGGAACGACTCCAGATCCGACTTGAGCTTGTTCTTGAGATCCAACTCCATGGCTATGGTGTCGAAGGTGGAAGGATGCGTGAAGGGGACGGATCTCCACGGCCCAATGGTGTGTCGCTCGTGATTATCGAACGGGTTGATGTTCATGTAAAGCTTCAGTTCCTTCCGCTGCTGCTTCTGCTCGAGCTCGTCGGAAACTGTGTGGATGTGCTGGAGATAAGGCCGGAGTATCCTTCGCTTGTCTGCTTTCCTGACCCTTAAGACAAAGCTCTTCTCGGTCCTGATTTCGTTGGTCCAGGAAACCTTGGCGCCGAGGAAGTTGTCGTGGATTACCTGGTTAGCGTCGAGGCGGAGGAGGATTTCGTTGGATTTCTTGCCGGTGAAGAGGTTGGTGAAATCGGAATCTTCCAGGGAAGAGAGGGAGTTGAGATAAACGGAGACCTTCCTGTACAGCTGATTCTCTTGCATGTTCTCGTTGGATTCTGGGACCTTGAAGGACTGGTAAACGTGAAAACAATCCTCGATTGCCCGCCACCATTTCTTGGTGACGTAAATTAGCCCCGTCTTGAATAAAACGACACGGAGCAGGAACGATACGACGACTACTACGAACAGGAGAAACAATAGCTTGTAAAGAATTCTCATGGTTCTGGGTTCTTTTTTATTTTTCAAACGAAACTTTGGCTATTTACAGTAATCGGGTAGCAGTGGAGAAGAACAAAGAACCAAGAAGTGGGGTTTTAATGGGGAATTTATTTCGCATCATTTTTAATGGAACCGAATCTGGTGGATGGAGAGGCAGAGAGGGGGGGGGAGATGCGAATTTGTGTAAAGGGGGAATTAATGAGAGAAAAAGATGGGTAGAAAGTGAGGGTTTGTAAGGAGACGTGAAGGGAAAGATTGGCGTACAGGAGGAGCTAGGGAGGGAGGATTTGATATCATATAAGAGAAAAGAAGTGAGGTTTTAATTTTAAAATGGGAGACTACTAAAAGTGAGAGCCGGCTAATTGCCGGCAACCTTTGATGGGTCAAAACACGGAGATGACACAAAATTTGGACTAAAAATGTGTGTAGCCACAGGCTATTTTATCGGTCATGTTTTTGGCTTATATTTGATTTTTGTTCTTTGGGCCAACTTACTTTTGTTTCTCCGCCGTTTCAGTGTCAACTACCACTTGTGACTTGCCAACCAAGATGTGTGTACGAGACAATATTTTACTAGATTACGTTGTTTATAAGTTAATGTATTATTTTCTGTCTCTCCACTATCTACATGTATACTAGACTGGTTCTTATCGGAAGTGTCATATCAGAGATCAAAATTTTTTACCCCCTAATTAGTGAAGAAATCTGCTAATTTAGTCAACTAATATGGCTCTTAATTTATTGATTTTGTGCCACGAAATCACGCAGCTGACCGGGGGATTAATTAATTAATGCTTCCAGCAGAATCCTTCAAATTTGTCTAATACCTTTGGGCATTCATTTTATAATTTTCTTTCCATCTTGGGATATATCGCAAAAATTTGTTGGTGAATATAATTGAATATCAAGTTTTTAACAATATTTCTTATCAAATATGAACAAAATAGGGGAAAGAATTCCTTAGAAAAAGATACTATTGAATGATAATTTTTTAAAAAAATAATAAGAACCTGGGTTGGCATTGCATTTATGACGTCCATTTAAATACTATGTTAAATTCAAAATGGACAGAAAGTATGGGAGGGAGATAGCTAGTATTCTTATGTCTCCGTCTGATCCTCTTTTATCCTGCTGGCTTTTTCCATTTTCAATTATAAATTCCATGTCTTACTTTATGCGTTAATTTCTTTAATTGAGATTAGTCCCCCTCACTTGGCCACATGTAGATTTATATATGTCCCACCTTTACCTGATAAGAAATTAAGAAAATAGTAAACGGGAAGATCGGTCCATCAGATCACACCCCAGGAATCATCCGCTAGCTTGACTGTAATTTTGTTTCCTCAGATGTTTACAGGCGTTGCTGATATGAAATGGCTTATTGAATATTGATGTAGCCCAGCAGGGATAGGGCCATAGAATTTTAGACTTTGCACCCCTTTGCAGACCCGGTAAAATAGTAGAATTGTCTTAATAGTTAATACCCTCAACAACGTTTGGTGAGCTCATAAGGGATTTTTTCTTGTCTGTTAATACCCTGTATTAGAATTTGTTTATAAAATGACATAGTCCATTAAAAATCAAGGAGTTAAGTCAAACACCGGAAGTTTTCAAGCTCGAATGGCTTTGGTTCTTGGATAAGGAAATTCTACAGCAGGATTCCTAAAAAGAGCCATTTTTCCACTGAGGATTGCACTTTCCCAGCTCAGCTATAGTGTTTTCCACTTCATCTCAGTATGACTTTGAGACCCTTCATAGACCTTGAGTTATGCAATTTGACCCGTTCTTATCTCTATACTCTTCATACATACATCTTAAATTACGTATATAACCGGGTTAAGTGGCAGCAACATATGAAACCCACAAATAAATAGATATGTAATTATGCCTCAATATTAGTCCGAATATACCTTTCTTGCTATTTTCAAAACCCTCCACGATTTCTAATCAACCCCACCGGCCAGAAGGGGGAGGACTCTTGGCAGAATTGGGTTTGCTTAATTGGGTAATATTTGACTAATTGTCTTGGTAGTGTCCTACTATAAATCACAAGTCACAAGCTTCAAATTTTTTGTGGGTGTGCAGGGAATTGAAGTAAGGGGCGGGAAGGAAGTCTTTTTCTTCTCTAAGGCAAAGGACAGGACTTTCAACCTCAAATAAGCAAGTGGCAGACGTTAAAACATTATAAAATCTTCTTAATGAAGAGCTAATTACCTGCCCAATAACTATAATGGAGTTTCATTGTCCAGCCTGATCCTTCCTACCCATTTGTTTTATAACACGACGATGACGCAGAAGATTTCCTTTTATTTTCTTCAATAGTTTGCTAAAATTGGGTGGCTGATATGGTCTTTCAGCCAATTTTTTAAGGTAAGAGGAATCTGATTTTCTATCAAAGAAAAGAACAGGAATCTGATTGAAAAGCAATCACACGAAATGAAACTCGTTTGATTTTTAACATTTAAAAGTTTGATAATACGTTTCCCTGATGATTAATGTGGACAGGACAGGAGTAAACTACAGGAGGTCTACAATAAAACTTGGAATTTTTTTTCCTCTTACATTTCCTTAAGAAAATTAACACCACAAAGGTACCGATGCATTTTAATTGGAAAAATATCTTTTCTCGATAGTGTGAAATTGGTGAAAGATGGGTACTTATCAAACGCCAAAAACCATTCTTTCCAGCCACATATCAAAGCTGCTTCTCATCTTCTTAATTGGGTTTTCATTTCATATCGAAAGAGCAAGTCCACTCATGATTTAGTGCCTTTGACTGTTTTGTTTGGCAACTGCTACGGTATCGACTGTTCCAATGGCACCAGAAAAAATAAATGAATGTAATTATTTTTTATCAGAAAAAATAATAATGAGTATGAACCTGCTCTCTTTTGTTTTTTGAACTGTATGGACCAGCTCCGTAGTACTACTAATAGTATAAGAAAAATAATAATAATGACTTTTGTACGATATGAAGTGCATTATAATATTGAGGGATAACGTGAGGATAATAATTCATTGTCTGACATCCGAAGCAGTACTTTGTTGCATTAAATTATATAAATTATGGAAAATGGAACCCATGACACTCATTATACCATTCTTAAACCGTACACATTGTTCATTAAACAAAGATTAACTAACAAACAACATCATTTCGGAAGTCGTGGGTCAAGAACCAAAAAAAAAAATGTAAAACAATAATGACTTATGGTAGGCTTTAGAATATATAGCCATTTAGAACGCACGTATCATTGTTATTTGTTAATTATACATCGAAATTCAGGTAAAGGGTACCCCTTGGGCATTATTTTTCCATGAAGAGAAGGAAATCAAAGGCAGGAACTGTCGCATTCTGCGGCCATATAATCAACCGGTTAGACAAGAAATTTCACTACACAGAGGGAAATTACGCATATTGAGGTAAAAATAATAGATTGACTCATAATTGTCAAAGTAAACAAATTAGTTTTAGATAGAAAGTAAGAACAACCATTGACTTACAACATGACAAGTAATAAAAGCAAACCTTCTTATTATTAACTTTTGACTATAATTAACCGGTTAGACAAGAAATTTCACTACACAGAGGGAAATTACGCATATTGAGGTAAAAATAATAGATTGACTCATAATTGTCAAAGTAAACAAATTAGTTTTAGATAGAAAGTAAGAACAACCATTGACTTACAACATGACAAGTAATAAAAGCAAACCTTCTTATTATTAACTTTTGACTATAATTAAGAAAAGCTTTTGCTTGTGCTTGGTTACAAATAAATAATAATAGTAACTTGCCTCAACTACACCACCATCATGTTAAAGACAAAAGGTAAAGCAAAATCCATTTTCTGCCGCTTGGACAAGAGACTTAATGTTGTTTTCCAAACGCATGATAGTATGACACGTGTCCATGACAAATTGGATTTCTTCAAATATGCGCAGACACAGAGAAATGATTTCCTGAAAGCAAAAGTTGTTCACTTGTTCTTCAGTGGTGTCAAACCACGAAACGTTTTGAGCAATAACTGAAGTTGATTTGTTTGTGTCTCATTAACCCTGATTTAGGACCCACTACAACAAAGGCCTGTAACTTGTAAGACATCCCTAAAGACAAAATCTATAAATGGTCGAATCAATTTTACATGAAAAAAGGAAAAAAAAAACAAGTCCAATTTTCTTCACACCCGCTCAGTTGCAGCTATGATGGTTGTTGCACCAGCTGGGTCGGCTATTTCCACATATATCATAGCGTTTTTTTGTGGCATTAAAAGTTGTCCCAACTATGATAACTGACAAAGAAAAAAGAGAGAAAATTTGGTATAACTTGGAAACCATTGGAAATAGCAATAATATTGGAAGAAATGTTTTTTTTAATCTTTTAATGCATCCACAAGTACCGGTGATTGCAAAATTAAGCAGAATCATGTTTTAAGATTCCTTTATTTTGGAAACGAAATCTATGTATGTGGCAAGTAGTGGGCCGCCAAATGGCAGACTCATAAACGAGGTCGCCGTTTATTTTCGAGTTCTCCGCCCTAAATGGCCGGCCCTTTTAAGGTGATTTATTCAAGAAGCCCATGGTTCTAAGTTCGAGAACTAAAATTCATCGACAAGCCCATGTTGCCAAATGCCAATCTAGAAATTGTCATCGGCGGAGTCTACGTACACTATATGTGCTATTAATCTAGTAGCATAACAGAAGTTTCTTCTATAAAACGAAGTAATTATGAATGGTTAGAATATTAATCCATTCCAGTACAAAAGAAATACGTGATTCTATATGGGAAGATCGTTCAAAACAAATATGGTAATTAGAAAGATTAATGATTAAATCTTTTATAACATACTCTTATCGTATTATTTCAACCTAAATCCCAACCCACCAAAAGCAATGACTTTGCCTTGGTAATGGTCAAACTTTTCCCATGTTGTAGAGAAGATTAATCCTAGATGGTAAAAATATAAAATTATAGCTAACTAGGTTGGCTTAGTTAGTTGAGTTTTAGTCAACAATCCATTAAGTTGAGAGTCCAAACCCTACCGACAAATGACTAATCCATAAATAATACAATAAGCACTCTCATAGTCAGGTAATTTGCCCTGAACTAGGTGAGTCTCCGGTCAACTTAATTTTTTTATGATATATACATAAAATTATACATTTTTCCTCTTAGGGTAACCCGACCCAAATCCGACCTGCCCATCCAAGCCGTGGTCGTGATACCATAGGGCTCATGATGTAAGCCCACGATTCAAAGTTTCCAAGTGGGCTCTCGAAGCTGATAAGCCTCTTTCGTCGAGCAATCAAACTATTGCTTTTCTTCCCTTCCAGACGTGTCATTTCCATTTAAACGACAGGTCGCCTGAACAATTCTTATTTCCACAAAATGTCAAACGAGTGGGTAAATATCAATCGGCTTTACGTATATGGCAGGTTTAGCGTCGACGTTTCCTTTTCATTTTCCTTCTCGAACCAAATAGAATTAGCATCGACTTCCCCCAATTGAGATTATCGTAGTAATACTAAATTACTAATGGCTTCTTGTCTATGTTTAAGATACCAATTTACTTTCCTTTTTTTCCTGTGCTTCCAAGACATCAATTGTATTATTGTATGATGCAGTTGAAAGGTATTATTCTCTCAATGCCTAATTAAGTAGCTAAAAACTTTAAGCTTGAAGCAGTAATTTCACTAAAAAAAAAAAAAACTCGGCGGGGCCCATCAGTTCCGGGAAAGAAACTCGAGATTGTCCAAAAGGTGGACATCGAATGCACATACATAGGACACGTCACGGGAGGAAAGCACCCAGTGAAGTCTAGCGTAGTCTTCATTACTTTAACGAAGGAAGGGGCCCATTCTTAGTAAGGCCGCAAAATCCAGCGAGCCAAGTCAGCGAAAATCCCAGTTCCTTATCTGTTATTGTAGCCTATCAATCTTCTTCAGTCTCTGTTTTCTTTTCTCTCATTTTTTTTTTTTTTTGCCTCCAGCCTGAGCCCAAAAAGACACCGGCAGGCAGAGAGCGCATGGCCACCACACTCAGCCTCCTTAAATTTCCCGTTGTTGCCAAAAGGGCTCCTTCATACATCACCAAAGCAAGTCTCCCAAATCTTTCCAACCCGTCAAAATTAGATGGACGACTGAGCACCAAAAAAAATCCCACCACCACCAACAACCCACCAAGCCTCGTCGCCGACAACAACTTGCACAATGTGACCTCTTCTTGCCTTCCTCTTGCATCACTCACATTACCCTTCTTCTTAGACGCCAAGGCAAGTCCATTGTCAGATAATCACTCACTGGCATAGTTTCTTTTGTTTATTTAAAAAAAGAAAATCTGGGGTATATTTTTGGTTAATTTACATTGATTTGGGCAGGATGCGCTTGCTGTGGGTGGGGAGTTTGGAATATTGGAGGGAAGGTCGGTGGCACTTATCCACCCAATCGTGATGGGTGGTCTGTTCTTTTACACATTATGGGCCGGGTATTTGGGCTGGCAGTGGAGGCGGGTCAGGACCATACAGAATGAGATCACCGAGCTCAAGAAGCAAGTCAAGCCCGCCCCGGTTACCCCAGAAGGGAAACCCGTTGAAGCACCACCTTCTCCCGTTGAACTCCAAATCCAACAGTTATCCGAGGTAGGACTTCAATAACAAAAAGCTTTTTGTTTTGTTCCATTATTCTTGTATTTCTGTCCTAAGCTTTATTATGCTGCTTAAGCATAAAAATTGCTGTGAATGCTACATGGATTGATTGCTTGAACTTTATGGACAGGACATCTGGATAGTGTTTATTGTCTATGCCAATTATGTTTTGTGTTTTGTGTTTTTTTTTGTTGTTGTTGTGGTGACTGGTAAGGATAAGAATTATATGTTGTCTAAGCCATTGATATCTGTAATAATAATACAGGAAAGGAAAGAGTTGATAAAAGGGTCATACAGGGATAGGCACTTCAATGCGGGATCCATTCTGCTAGGTTTTGGAGTACTTGAAGCGATTGGTGGGGGAGTGAACACCTGGTTTCGGACAGGAAAGCTATTCCCGGGACCCCATTTGTTTGCAGGAGCAGGTTTGTTTTGCTGTCTCCACGTAATGAAGATAGATTGATTTTTTTTTGGTTTCGTGAAAATGAAGATAGATAGATATAACCCTGCTTCTGTGCTGCTCTTTTTTAGCTGATCTTGGTGTGCTTTTACATTTGTTGTTTACAGCCATCACGGTACTATGGGCAGCAGCAGCAGCTTTGGTGCCTGCAATGCAGAAAGGAAACGAGACTGCAAGGAATCTTCATATCGCATTGAACGCTTTAAATGTGGCGCTCTTCGTGTGGCAAATCCCCACTGGATTTGACATAGTATTGAAAGTGTTTGAATTCACGAAATGGCCTTGAATCATTGGCAAGAAGCCAGGTAGGTGTTATGCCATTAGTGTACTTGCAAACTTTTTTTTTTTTGCTCTTTCACTTCCACTGTCGTTGTTCATAGCTAAGCACCAGCAGTCTATTCCATTCAAGCAGAGTAAACCAAATTAGAGAAGACAAAAAATGTGTTGAAACTTCCTCTTGTTTGTTGGGGGAAACAATGCCAAGGCCATATAATACAAGTCGTACATAAAAATCAAGTTATGAGTTCCCCTGTTTCGTTGTTCATTTCTCTCTGTGGTTTATTAACCCTCCTGCCACGGCATAGCCTATTATTCAACACAATACCATAATGCTCGTCCCTGCTTGCTCAGTTGATCTCTCTCTCTTGTTCGTGAGTTTTTTGCTTATTCGTTATGGATAGCCTTCACGTCAGCTACATAAAAGGTTAAAAAGAAAAGAGAAAAGCCAATTATATTCTTGCATGATGGGGCCACATGTCGGCTGTTAATATTCTTATGAAACACGAGTATAGCTAAAGCTCTTAAATGCAGCACATTGTGCTTTTAAGTTTTAACATTGACCTGAAATCTGGACAAAATCAATTAAGAATAAACAATAACGACACAGCTTCGAGTGGCCGGGACCTGAATGCTTCCTCCTGTGGCTTCGGGCAGAATCCTGCAGTGCATTACTTAAACCTGTGAAAGCAATATTAAGGGAGAGGATTTGAGGATATGCAAGCAAGAGTTAGCTCACCTTAACACAATCAATCACGTTTAAGGAATGAAAAGATTAAAACATCAGAAGAACATGGATTATCTTTAGGAGGCCCTACACTATGGTCATAAATATAATCAGCCATTAACTAGGGTAACCGAGAAGCATAGATTCTCATAAAAAAGAATAGCTTGAGATGTTACATCAGGCCCGCAAAGATGTTAACATCAGGAGGAAAGGGTCAGCACTAGAAGAGGCCCTATGGTCATTAGCGGCCATTAATTGGGCTAAGCAAGAAGCATGGATTCTCTCCTAGAAAATGAAAAAAAGGTTCACAACATATCACATCAGGCCCGCAATTTTACGAACCGAAGGCTGTTTACACATCGTTAAGGAGGTATCAGAAGATCTTTGCAACATAACATAATCATTCTCTTTAAGTAGCGGTTCCTCTTAAGTCAATGGAGAACAGACAGTTCTAATGCTATACATCTGTTTAAAAGATCCTATATTATATCCAGCTATGCATACCACAATAGGAAGAGATTCCAAAAACCCCAGCTTGTGTTTTTTTCTCTTTTGCAAGAACCGAGTAGTTTTCAATGTTCTCCCCAATCACTATCAATCATTCTTGCTTCTGTGGGCTATTTAATCACTTACAAAAGGTCTATAGTTGCCTCTTTCTTGAGAATATAGAACACCGTTGTTCCGTCCATCGAAGGAAGAGCAATGGTGAAGAGTTACAAAAGCTGACAAAGAGGGAAAAAGGAAAGAGGAAGAAAGAATCATAATCTGACTATGTCAGCAAGCAAAGTGAAAAGGAAGACATATATTGACAGCTATAATATCTAAATTCTCGTACGGTTACTAAGTATCGTATTTGAGCATGATATGGTCACTATGCGTGATCAGGAATATATATTGACTCTTTGCTCTCTGATCACTTGTAGGAATGTAACAGTGAGAGCCAGCCGCAACACGCACCGAATAAATATGCCTGCTAGCTAGCTCTTTGTTAGGTGCATGAACAACTGTTTATCCTCGTTTAAAGAGACACTCACTCGAGAGATTCATGAAAAGATCAAGAAACCAGTTAATTAAATAAACAAACAACAAAAAGTTCGAACATTATAGGAAAGCATCGCTAGTAGTTCTATGATGACAGCAAAAACCAGTAATTTTGGAATCATTTACTACTTGGGAAAGGATATGCTATTACAATGCATAATGAACATTTGCAATGCTGAATTGAGAAACTGGTAGGATCAGCTCGTTGGGTATTGATCAACTTTGCTTCAGGATGAAAATTATCAATATTATTAATGTCGGTATATGCTTGCATTGCCATTCGGTTTATCACACTAACTATTGGCTCTAATTAATAAATCCCCTGTGAGACATCAGAAGTCTTCCTGTCCTGAAAAGTAAAGCGTCTCTAAGACAATAGTTGATACCAATCTTACTTTGCGGGTCAGCTGTGAGTGGTCTCTGAATCTGATGCGTTTCCCTTATTCCTTCTCTTCAGTCTTGTCTGTTTTGTATTTTCTTTTTTTCCTGGCTTCCTGTGTTTCCATGTCAAGTTGGGATAAAGCTCCACAACATCTCACAAGTCATAGTTCTATAAATAACATCAGACATTAACAACTTCAACTTGTGCTAATTCACACATTTCTTATTTATATTGAAGTTTAAAATTCCAAAAGCTTCTGCCAGCAAAAATGGCAAGCCAGCCCTCTTCTCGCCCCTGGTTTCGTTTAGCTTCTATCCGGCCAGTCTCTGCACCTCCGCCAACTCCAACCCCTGAGCCCCCTCCTCCTGCTCCCATTACTGCTCAACCACGTCCACTTCTTAGTCGACCTACATTTAGACCAGCTGCTCAGCCTCAAGAACCCACTCCAGCGGCACCTCCTCCACCAGGTGCAGGGGTTTCCTCAGTTCCAGAATCACCAGTAATAAGGCCAGCAAGAGGTCCTGCTTCAGTCCCATCATCTCCAGTAATAAGGCCAGCAAGTGGTACTGCTTCAGTGCCAACTTCTCCACCAGTAAGGCCTTCAAATGGTGTTGCCTCAGTTACCACATCCCCGGAAAGAAGGGCAACAAATGGTGTTGCCTCAGTCACGGCATCCCCAGTTAAAAGGGCAACAAATGGTGTTGCTTCAGTCCCCTCATCTCCAGCTCAAAGGCCATCTGCTCTCTCAACTTCATTGCCAGCTTCTCCAGCCCAAGTTGCACCACCGCCTGCAGTGCCATCTCCTCCAAAACCTGCCTCTGCTCCCTTACCCACATCTCCCATAAGGCCTGGACCAGCTCTATCAGCTCCATCAGCTCCTGTCAGTTCTTATCCGTCTCCCAAACCGGTGGCCACTACTTCCTCAGTGGCAACTTCTCCAGCCCCAAAAGCAGTCATCAACCCCACGCCTCGTGTACCTAGCCCTGCAGCTCCATCTCCAAGAACCATCAAGCCTGCAATTCAGACGCCGCCAGAGTCACCTAAGACCAAACCCACCGCTCCACCACCTTCTCCTCTATCCCTCCCTCCATCCCTGATGAAGTCTGATGCAGAGCCTGAACCCAGGATCCCAGCCGTGGCAGAGCAAAAAACCGTGGTGGTCCAAAAGACATTTGACAAGCCAAAGTCACAGAGGGATTTCGCTGAGAATCTCAGCTCCAGCATTGCTCATCTTGCCAAGCAAGGATCATCCAAAGACGTGGAGACAAAGGAGAAAGTCCATCACCACAAGAAGATTTCTTCGGATTCGGAGGATTTAGGCATGAGGGTCATCACAATAGCTGGTGAGAACAAAGGAGCCTTCATGGAAATAATCCGCTCTCCCAATAAAAATCTGCCGGAGGGTAACTCTCGTTTTCTTCACAAGAAGGGAACTCCTAAAAGCGATAGCAGCAGCAGTGGCGAGGAAGGAAGCAGCAAGAAGAAAGACAAGAACCACAAAGGAAAGGCCAAGGAATCACTTCCTATGAGCACGTTCATGAACAGCAACGTTCAAGGTGTTAACAACTCAATCATGTTCAACTCTTCATGCACCCACCATGATCCTGGGGTACACCTCGCTCTCTCTAGAAAACCAGCCGGTGCTGCTGGATTCCATGCTACAAAAGACCGCGGAAATTAATGGCCACCTAAATTGGTAGCAAGTGATGCTATTTAAATTTTATGCCATATTATTTCAGGCTATATAGTATATATGTTATGATGTTATGAGAATAAACAATAATGAAAAGAATGGCTATGAATGAAAAGGAAAGAAGAAAAAAAAAAAAAGAAGAAGAAAAAGAAATGGCGTGGATTCTGATTCTTCAAAGTTGCTTCCACTTTTTTTGTGGATTGCAGTTGAAGATTGTCTCTCCATTGCCCTTTTCGTTGGTATCGAGTACGTGAGACCTGATGTTAATGCGGCTGTATTAAGCCCCATATTGTGTTTGTTGCAGCAAATTATATATTCTACTGGCTGGGAAAGATACTCACTTCATTTGTCAATTCCTGCTGTATCCAGTTTTGCGTTATTTGAATGTGGCAATAACATTGTAATTGTAATTTCTTTTCCGCTTGGTTTTTCAAATGTAACCCATTGGAGATTTTCCCTATTACAGTTATTCGTGCAAATTTGAGAGTGATGGATTCATGCATATAACTGTTTGGGCCTTTCGAGTGTAGAAGATAAACACACCCAACTCTTTGAGTCAGCCGGCAGAAAGCCTTCGTCTGTCTCTGCTTATTTTAAACCTTCAGTATTCAAGCCCGTTACTACACAATGGGCCTGAATTGGGCCGAAAACGTGTGTGTAATTTGAAGTATTAATAAGAAAAAGAAAAGTTTAAGTACAACGAGGGTCCTTAGCTCAGTGGTAGAGCATTTGACTGCAGATCGAGAGGTCACCGGTTCGAACCCGGTAGGGCCCTTAATTTTTTATTAGATTGATTTCACATTTTTCCCGAAAATCTTAAACATTAATTGGCCGAACAAGTTCAACGCATGCTAGTGTATTGATTGATTGATTCATAAGTCTTATGTTTTTAATGAATGGATTGGAGATTCACTCACCATGCCGAACTGCACGATCTTGCTTGAATCCAGATTAGTCGGGGAAAAGCTGCGGATACAGAATGAGAAACGAAAAAAAAATGTATGTATTCTCTAAAAAAATATGTTTGTAATTTACCATGGTTTCCTTATAAAATACCATAATCTTTTTCTAAATCCAGTATGTTGTTGGGACTAATATTTCTGTCACTATTGCATGTTCAATTGACAAATTTTATTGATTTGTGACCTTATTTTTCTCAATAAATTTGTCTTATTAATTTTAACTGTTTATAATTGCTTTTTATTGTAATCGTAAATAATTTAAAAGAAGAGAGAATAAAAGATATATAGAATCAATCATAAACTTTGAAAAGATTTAATGTCTCACACAATCTAATTGCTTATTGGTTCCTTATCCTTTTATTTCTCTTCTTCTTTTTTTTAATTATCTATTTACAACATATAATCATTAATATACTTTTTTATTATATTTTTTTATTACATGTTTTTTATTAATAAATCGTTATATTTTTTACTTATTCTTTCTGTTTATTTTTATTACATTATATTTTTAATAAAATAATACCTAAAAAGTTCTAAGTTAGGCCAGCTCTAGTACAAGGTTCAAGTCTAGGCCCATGTTCACTATAAGGCCCAAGCCAAAATAATTCGTTATATCACTCTTCAGTTTTTTTTTTTTTTTTTTTCTTGGCACCGAGCTCACCTTAAAGGGACATCAAAGGCAACCATAGCTACATGCCTCCCCTTCACTCTCTAGTGGATGAACAGGGAGGAGACTGTAGTGCCCGCCCTATCGGAAAACTAGGTTAATGAATTAATTGAACACTGCATGCAGTCGATGGCCTGACAAATTTGCGGAAATGAAATGGAAGGCGTCTCGCCTCTAAACAATGCAGTCCGAATTGCTCTGGTAGCAAAGAGATACAAAGCCCATCTATTGAAAACTATAGGATAGTCATGGAGCCCCAATTAGGACCATCTTAAAATAGTACAATGGGTATGTACAATAACTGTAACATATAGGTGTGTTGAATGGATGTGCATATCAAGAATATTTTGTTTATAATAAAAGCTAGGTTCACAACTAGCCTATTGCTAAAATAAGAATTCAGAGGATTAGGTGGCTAAAATAAAGATTCAAAATGAGCTAGACAAGCAATTGCCAAAGCAATTAATAAAAACACAAGACTGCGCATGCAAATTTCTTATATTCCGAGTACCAGCACATGCTGCTGCAGTGTCCTTTATGTAGCGAACTTTTTATTGGCTATAGGTCCCAGACTCCCAATTAACATACTTAGAAAGAAAATAAGCAAATTTGCCATTGTTGGAATGAACTACTTGTTCTGTGTAAGGATACAAATGATTCATCAATACAGTGATTTATTGAGCATAAGACAATGCATGTGGAGGTGGGGATCAAACTAAAGACGAGGATTTTATTTACTAGTTACTATAGCTGAAAACATAATTTCATGGGCTGGCTTTGGCTCTCACTTGAAAGGGAAATGAAAAGAGAAGCAGCATACCCAAAAAAATTGTGGTTCCTGATTACATTTACTCCATGGGAAGAAGTAATGTACTTGCTGCACACCAAAAATACAACTGTTTTAGCTTAGTCCATATTTAACTGTAGTTTTTGGAAAAGCAATTTTTGATATAGAGAGCACAAGAAGTGGAAGTCTAGTCATATATCGTTTAGCCAATTAAGACTAGGTCACAATACAAAGTATTTCTCAGAAAAAAAAAAAACATAGTAAAACAGAGAGCAGAAAATCAGTAAAAAAGTAATCCTGAATAAGTGTAATGGTCAAAAGGATAATTCATACAATGAAAGCTTAAAAGAATTGGCGTGGGGTTGGCTCGGGAGATCCTTTATACTAGCAACTCTTTTGATGCCCAAACACTACATTATAAAATTATAGGAAAAAGTACAACATAAAATGCAGAATCTGCTAGTGTAATACCAGGAAGACCAAGAAAATTAACACAGCCACCAAAATCGTATTTTTCACTAATTTATTTCTGTCAACAATCACACACACACACACACAAAGTACCAGGGTGTTATACATTTTTGTATATAAACCAGCTAAACAAAATAGCTCTATAAACACTACGGATTTGATACTAAAACGAAAGACAAGAAGGCCTTAGAAGAGAACTTGAACATGCACCATTTCTCTACCGTTGTAATGCAGAGAGCCGGTATTCAATTATAGACTTCCCCACCATATGGTGTTTCTGCTTCTCATTGTGTATAGTTAATTAAACGCCATATGCAATCTTATTCAAACTCTTGATTGCAAACTGAAAATCTTGCAATAATAATTCACAAAATTCACTCCAGAGAAGATTGCCTCTTCACAAAATCCTTCACCTCCTCGAAGAGCAAATCACTCTCAGGTATATCAGGCATGGTAACCCCATGAACAGCATTTGGATACTCCACCACATGCACTTCTTTCCCAGATTTCTCCAGCCACTCACGATACCTTCTCTGCCAATCCTGTAAAGGATCAAACCCACCAATAAAGAGCAGGGTAGGAGGGAATCTCACACCTGAAATGTCCACTCCATTCGGCCCAAAAACACGAACCACCTGATGGTTTCTGTCAAATCCCTCCGGCAAGAATGCCTTCCACATCCAATCTGTACGTTCAACAGGAATGGTAGTAACACCATCAAGCCTTGTGTATGTATATTGTAGGAACAAAAATCTACTCCAACAAATTAAAGGTTTTTATTCAATTAAGAAAACTCTTACACAAATAAATTAGGCTGCCACATATTAAACCCTTATACTAATTAATTAGTTTAATATCTTTCCTTTTTTCCCACCTGTTTTGGACTTTTAAATCAATTTATTAATTGAAAAAAGATCTCTTTATCAAAATACGCAAGAGTAGTTTCAGTTACTTAATTTTTAACCCAAAAAAGACACAGAGGAGTCACTTTTCTGGGAAAATTTTCCATAAATTTCCTCCACTTTAAGTCTTTCACTCAATAGTCAATACCATAAGCAAACAATCAATTGGGGGGTTTACCGGGGAGTTCTGTCATACTTAGCCGGTAAATCAACCAGGATGCGACACGTGTCCAATAGATCCCAAATTTCCAATTTATTTTGATGTTATTCCCCTCTCTTCCTTTACTCCTATTTTCGTTTTCTAAATGACAAAAATTGAAACTCATTTTTAATCATAACAGTGAAAGAAAGTTAGGTGGTGGTGGGTTCCATTTGCAAACAATTTTTTTTTTTTATCAGGTGTAACTGTCCATCCCCAAGCATTAATCCCTTCTTCTATTACATTTAATATCTAATTCTCTTTTTAAATTAATAAATTGATTTACAAATCATGGATGGAAAAACTCGTTTCTTCTTAATTCCGTCGTGCCTATCCTCTTCTTCATCGTTAATAATAGAGAGACTTGAAAAGAAAAGTGCAGTGAGTCCACTTAATTAGCAAACAACTCACCACCGTGGGTGTTGCCTCCCCGCCGTCCTTGTTCCAACAACCTTAACGCCAAATCCCTCTACCATGAAAAAACTTCAACCGAAGACAAACACCCCTCAAGTTACTTCAGTGCCCTCATCTCCAGCACAAAGCCATCTGCTCTCGCAACTTCATTGCCAACTTCTCCAGCCCAAGTTGCACCACCGCCTGCAGTGCCATCTCCTCCAAAACCTGCCTCTGCTCCCCTACCCACATCTCCCATAAGGCCTGGACCAGCTCCTTCAGCTCCTATCAGTTCTTATCCGAGTCCCAAACCGTTGGCCATTACTTCCTCAGTGCCAACCTCTCCAGCCCCAAAAGCAGTCATCAACCCGACACCTCGTCGGGTAATCCGCTCTCCCAATAAAAATCTGATGGAGGCTAACTCTCGTTTTCTTCACAAGAAGGGAAATCCTAAAAGCGATAGCAGCAGCAGTGGTGGTGAGGAAGGAAGCAGCAAGAAGAAAGACAAGAACCACAAAGGAAAGGCCAAGGAATCACTTACCATGAGCACATTCCCTCCACCCATTCCTTGCTTGAAACTATTTCAAGAGGGGAAGCCTTATGTTTACCTCAATTATGGTAATGAGGATGGTAATGACAACAGCTTCACTGTTGAGGAGATAAGGATTCCCAGAAAGATGTTTCATGCTTCTAGGGAGGGTGGAAGACTGAAGCTGTACTTTGCTGGTACGTCGAGGAATGCAGTTGCAGGATCGACCCACGAGAAGGAGAAGGAAGAAGAAGGAGAAGAAGAAGGAGAAGAAGAAGAAGGATCACAGTGAGGAGATGGAGACATTAAGGGTTGAATAACTTTTGTTTCATGTCATTTTCATTCTATGTTGTTGTTTTGTCAGATTGTCTGATTTTGATCTCTAAAGCTAGTCTTGGTTGTCTTTATCTACCCTTCATCGATGTTGTCTGAAAAGAAATGACAATGTCTAAATGTATCTTATATCTTTAATATTAATGTTCTTTTGATATGAATTTGGGTTCATTTTGGTAGTTGCAGAAACGTCTTATATGTTCTTCTCCTGTTTGAGTTTAACACATGAAAATCGAAGGAAGTAATTCGCTTTAGGAATCATCACTTTTCGTTGGTATTGAGTGAGACCTGATGTTAATGCGGCTGTATTAAGCCACATATTGTGTTTGCTGCAGCAAATTATATATTCTACTGGCTGGGAAAGATACTCACTTCATTTGTCTATTCCTGCTGTATCCAGTTTTAAGTTATTTGAATGAGGCAATAACATTGTAATTGCAATTTCTTCTCCCCTTAGTTTTTCAAATAATGAGCAACCAGTGCTTGGAGATTCCCCACTATTACTAGGTGTAATCAGTTATTCGCGTGCAAATTTTTAGAGTGATGGATTCATGCATATAACTGTTTGGGCCTTTCGAGTGTAGAAGATAAACACACCCAACTCTCTTTGAGTCAACCGGCAGAAAGCCTTCGTCTGTCTCTGCTTATTTTAAACCTTCGGTATTCAAGCCCGTTACTACACAATGGGCCTGAACTGGGCCGAAAACGTGTGTGTAATTTACACTATTAATAAAACAAAGAAAAATTTAAGTACAACGCGGGTCCTTAGCTCAGTGGTAGAGCATTCGACTGCAGATCGAGAGGTCACCGGTTCGAACCCGGTAGGGCCCTTAAATTTCCGATAGATTGATTTCACATTTTAAAATTTTTTTATCAACGCATGCTAGTGTATTGATTGATTGATTCATAAGTCCTAACATTGGGAAGTTATTATCAGAGAGTAATTACAGACAAAACAGACTACCGAAGACAAGGACTCTGCTGCAGACACATAACTATCACATTTGCATTAATTCGATGGAGATAAGGATTACTATTTCTGTTCTCTTATTTGTTTTCTTTTGGTCAAATACAGCAGCTACTAATTATACGGATGCTGACCCTTTCTCTTCCATTGTCCTTGAAATCTTTTGCTTTATTGCTATAGGTCATGGGATAACAGGTAGTGTTAATGGTAGCCATAAATTCTCATGAGCTATTCCTGTCAACTGATACTGTACCTGTTATCTGCTGCACATGGAAGGCTTTGGGATAGAACCAAAGACAAGCCTCAAAAAGTTAGAGAAGAAGTGGTTTTGTAGGCCAAGTCCAGGTGGAGTCTCGTAGTTTCCTGTCCGCAAATTTCATTTTGGAAAGGAATTGGCATTATTGTGAGGTGTTTCTTTGCTGCTTTTGAATGGATGGTCCGCCAGATACTGGGAAAGTAATCAAAAATATAAGATTTTATCGAGAAATGAATGAATGGAAGAAAAGGGAAGGAAGAAATAAAGTTTGCATTCCATTTGATTGGATTGATGTAAAATAATACTCATGTAAGCGCCAGTTCATTAAATGGTATGTTAAACTACTTGAATCCGACGAATGATGCATATTATACAGTTGAAGTACACACTTCTGGTTCGAAAGCAAATTGTTCCACAAACAAAAACCCGTGTGTTTACTCTGATTTGCCAAAGGAAAAGAGAATTTATCCTCTTTTGCCTTTTTCAACAATTATATATAGGTCCTGTCATTTTCTCTCCACATAAAGTCTTATGCTCAATCTTTTATTGTTTCACAGCATTAACCAGGAAAAAAAAAAGAAAAAGAAAAGAGAGTTTTGAAGTGATTAATTGCGGTCCAGAATGGACTAGCTAGAATCATTATTTTTTTTTTCTTTCTTTTCTGCTATATATTCTCAATGAGATAGATGCATTGGAGGATATTAGATTCTTGCCTTTTCTTCCCCCAAGTTTGCGTTTGTTGCCACTCATAAAATGTTTTGATTGTACCCGGGAGGGACCAATACCTGACTAGCACTACCAGGCTATTGAGGCATAACCCTACATCTAGTACTGGAAAATGAAAATGCTTAGTTTGCTTTATTAAGCATCCAAAGCACCTGAGAAATAGAGATAAAATTATGCTAGTAGCCTGCGAACTTGAAAATGTCAGTCCTCAAACCAGTCTCAGTACCCACTTAAATGGTTACTTTGCTTTGTCATTTTCTCTTTTTTGGTTCTACACTCGACTTTGAAACTTTCAATCCTGACCTCAGTACTATTTGAGCTACAATTCATTTGGCAATTAGCATAAGTTTTTATCCCAATCTATAATCTGATCAAGAAGCTGCTTTTGACGTGAAATATAACAACAGCATGTTCCAGCTAAGATCTTAACAGAGATGATTTCTTCTTTTTCTAACATCCCGAATAGATTGACAAATTTAACATATAATAAATGGTACGTCTTCCGTGGATTTATCACATACAACTCATTCTCAATCTTTGCAAATTTTCAGTACAAGAATGAAGAATCCAATGCAAGCATTATCTCCCTAAATAATGTCTTTTTTGCACTTTGTGAAGCTAATTAGCTTTGTATCTATTTTCCACGTGTCCCTGCAAACAAGGCGGAAGATGATGGGCCTCTCTTCAATAAACAAGTGGACTTAGATTTAGAAAAGGAAGGAACCATGAGTGCTACAATATAACTTTCTTTTTTCCTTTTTGGGTTCTGTTGGCCAAACATTCTTTAATTGATAGCTACAAATGCTCCTTTTTAATATTAGTAGGAGGTTATGACTAGTGAATACCAGCTGAAAATTCGCGACATTTGATTGTGGAGCTTTTCTTTTTATCTGTTTACTCAGAAGTTAATATGTGTGTTTTGCTCCCAATCACTAAAATTTGACGGTAGTAAACCTGCAAAGCTTGGCCAACTCATTAGCCTAAAAACTTCCAAGTTTTCCTCACTAATCTTTTCATGTGAGACAGGAAAGGACGAGAGTTTCTCTTAATTTTCACCTCCCATTGAAATGAAATTAATGAACCTAACTTTTACAATTTCGAAGGTGCATCAATTAAGTGTACGGATCAATCCTTTTTCAAGCTAAGAATATCAAATACCATGCACCCACGTATCACATATGTTAAATTTCGACAAAAAAAAGCTACTATCACATATGTTAAACATGGCCGGCGCTGGAGTGTCATTACATGAAATGTAAGACCAAATCTAAGATATAATACTTAGAAGCCCTAATTCTGTCACGTTGTTAATAAAAATCTGTGTTGTGACGTGGAGCAACCAAAAATATACAAAAGCATTAAGCATAGACGACATGCACACTCCACCTTGATTAATTTCTAGGTAGATTCAAGGCAGCTGATCCTGATATTATATTTTTCTGTTTTGGCTCATCTTCTAGACAGCTGATTCCAACTGGTTTGCTCAACTTTATGAATGTGAGATCTACCTACTGTATATGAACGAGTCACTACATACATTGCTAGAGGTATGAGATATTTTCTTGCCTTTGATATGAGATGATTAGAAACATGTATATGGTCCAGAATAGAAAGACTCGACAGGATATGGAAACCAAAGTAGTCCTAGTGTATCATGGCATGCTTTATGGAGGACAATGAACTGGCAAGATCACCAAAGAGGACCTTGACTTTCTCTAAACTATTATTATATTTTGATTTCCTGGAACGATGAAGAAATGAGTTCAGTTTTATTTCCTGAGATTGTAGCTGCCATTTCCTCCATAAAGTGAAACTCCGCAATTGCACACATCCTCACTTCTGCTGGAAGAATCTTCAAGAGATAGCGATTTGCTGTGCTTGTGACTGATGATGATTTATTAAAGATAGAAGAAAGGTGTAATGATGAATGGGAAAGACCAGGAAAAAGAAAAAGTTGTATGATCTGCCCCACTACACAACACCTGAATATTACAAGTAACTTGAGTCTCACATGGGAAAAGAAAGATGGTACAAAATCTCTATCTGTAGCTATCACTAGCATTATGACCAAATATAATGACCACAGTGAGTACTGAAGATGGAAAACTTTTAGATGGCTTAGTAGCCAGTAAGAAAACTAGGGAATGGATTAGATAAGTCAAAATACATATCAAATCATGTTTTTATGTTCCTTTTTAATCCGCAAAATCAGTAGATTGATAACAAAAATAATTTTATTGCCTTCAGCAAAATTAGCAGCGGATGTCTTGCTTTCATCACATCCCGACTAATAATTGGATATTGGAGCTATTAATCCAACCAACAAATAATCATGTCCTGGTTTTGGTTGCAATTTTTCAGTACCCCTATATATACTTTTGTCGTAAATACCCTATATAATAGTAACATCAAAGACGTCCTTTTCGATTAACGCTTTTCTGACTTAAAATAAGTTCAATATACATATGCTTGGTGAGAAAAAAGCAATTTTATGAGAGGGAAGTTCGTTGATAGTAGAATCTTAACCAGTCAATCGTAGAGCCTTTACCTATATATGTTAAAATGCCATGTAAGCTTAAACTGATGTAGCTGTTCTGTTTGTTCATCATCACTGGTTCTATGTTAGTGGTGATCTGGTTTGTGTTTTGGTTCACTTTTACTCTGCAGGAGTCACTGTTTTGATGACTGTCTTCTAATAAAATCTCGTTTCCATCAAAAAGAAATCTTATCTAAAAATTTAAGATAGTTGGAGGAGATTCCGCAAATAATTCTTTTAGTCTTAGGACACATACGTATGACTTCTTTTCCAGGTCTTTGAGTAAGACTTCGATCCATTTTTACAACAAATATGTTATAATTCTTTAGAAGATATAGTGAATTGAATTAATGCTAAGTAATAGCGCTATCTAATTTAGAATTCAGTTTACTGAACTTAAAAGGAATATCATACATCAAAAAGATGAAAATTTTATTTTCAAAGAAACAAGTATCACGACACAACTTTTCAAAGTACTTTTTTTTGGTCGAACGACTTTTCAAAGTACTTGAGAGTATTACATGAGAAGCAGGAAGGGGACAACGAATGAACTATACCCTGATGAAATTGACCCTCACTGATATGCAAAGACATAAAAAGAAAAATGTTAAGATAGTTTATGAGTATATGAATGTTGTATAGTGCTTATAACTTCCATAAGGACGTTAAGATAGCTATCAATGTTTGCCTAACGTTAACGTTAACCTTGGTTTGTTGTGTGGGATTGTCTTGAAGCTAAGCTGAGAGAACTTTAACTGCTGTCAGTAGGCAGATGTAACTCAATCGAGCTCCTCACTTTGACAAACACAATGGAGAAAACAAAATTGAGCAGTAAAACTGTCAAACAAATTGCTTAAAAGCTAGCGGAACGAGAAAGAGATTAGGTGGAGTTAGGTAAAAAAGTAGTCATTTTCTCTAATTTTGAATACAATGGAACAGAGGAGGATTATATATATAACTTGTATGCTTATCATTAGGGGGAATTTTGACACATCGAACATTCCACGAAGACCCAACATAGCTTGGCTCCTCAAACATGCCATGCACCCTAAAACATGGCCACTACTAGGCCCCACTAGTTGTACACGTGTAATCACCTAAGACGTCCACCCTTCCCGGCCCTTTGCTTTTAGTCCCTCTAAAATCGTTTCCCTCCCTATGCTTGCCTTGACGTTTGCTTTGTATCAATTGGCTCGTCAAAGAACTTGCCGAGAACATGAAGGTAACTAGAAGTCTAGTACATTACTATAGTTTTCCCTGTTAAAGTATGATATGGTGTCCAAAATAGTCTATGTTTTTGATCATCATGCATATATCTTCTTCCTTTAGTTAAGGCTTTTATTCATCAATCTTTGCCTTTTTTACTTGGAAATTAACAGATCTTCAACTGGGTGCATAGGAAGTTCCACCATGGTGCTGCTCTCAAAGGTTCGGTTTTCGCACGTTAAGAGTTTAATGGGAGATTGTACCAAAAAATTAATTGGGTCTTTTTTTTAGGTTTTGTGTCCTAAAATTGGTTTCCTCAAACCCCATTCTTTCATCTTTCAAACTATATATGTGTTTTCCAAAGGAATCACAGTGGTTGATCAATTACTTGTACTCATTTTCTTCCCCTTACAAGTACAATTGCCTTGACTTGATTTTTTAGTTGAGTTTTTGGAAGTAGTATTGTGATTAAGTTATTGTACATGAATGGTGTAATTTACCAATTTGAATATAGGGATGATTTTTTTCTTTTGTTGAGACAGATCATGGGCTTGCTCAAAACGTGAAAAAGGCAGAATCCATAATTAATGATGTTGACAAGCGAGCATTACTGAAACAAGTTGCTCTAGTTGATGTGCTTGACGGATGGAAAGATGGCATTTTGACAATTGGCACATTAGGTTTTGATCCTTTGAAACCCTTCAACCAACAAAATGAATATTTCATTTTGGAAAGTGAAGACGATGAGGAGGAGGAGGAACCAGAACGAGAAGAAGAAGAAGAAGAGAAAGAAGGGGAACAAGCAGAATACTCCACGTTTTACGAAGAAGACAATGCCGAAGAGGAAGAAGTGAACCCTTTGATATTGACAACATTTGAAGACAGGTTTGATATGAATGTGGGGAAAGCAGATGAAATAATGTCATTGGATGGCCATTCTAATCTGGCTCCACCAGAAGATACCCACTCGATCATTCCTGAGATTGATCAAAGAAGAAAGAAAGGAGAGAGGGTTACCCTGGCAGAACTTTTCTTGGCAGATTCTGACATTAAAAAGAAGCCTGATCCTGGTGAAACATTAGAGTCTAACTCACGGAAAAAGCAGCCTGTTGTTCGTGCCAAGTACGGCCTTTCTTTTGCAAAGAAGCTCAAGCCTCAAGCTAAAGAGGATTCACCTCCGATCAAAAAACTTCACAAAGTAAAAACTCCTTATTTTGTTTTTCATATACATATATACTTCTGGTATTTAATATTCAGAAACATTAAATTTTCGTATGCCATTTTGCAATTTAACTCTTTTTTTTTTCACGTTTCATTATTGAGAAGCTTTTCATTTCTATATATGATGCTTAGTTGATGAGGAGGATGTTGAAGAGGAAAATCCACCCGGAGGTTGAAGGCAAAGGATGTGAAGTGGAACATCAAAATCCTGACATCAACGGAAATGAAACCGGTGAATCGGTTTCTTTGCTTCAAATTCCACAAGGTACGTAAATTGTCCAACCAGAAAGCTTTTTAAGTTTTACTACTGCTTCAGTAATTAAAAATGAAACAAAAAGCGATGTAGTGGGATCTATTAGATCTCTCTTTTTCCACTGTATCGAATTATCCATACAAAAGTTGAATTTGGTACTCTGTGGTGGGATCCAGAGATAGATAGTGCTAGTTCATATCTGGAGCTATGTCCAAATCCCTTTTCTGAAAAGAAGTTTATTAGACATGAGTGTTACTAAATGTGTATAATGCTACTGTATGTAGACATCTTTAGATGGGAAAAAAACAAGAACTTAGTACTAATTTATGCCACTATGGTCAGGGGAGAGATCTGTTACAGAGTATATATACTGCCATTATTATATACAAAATATTATAGGTATCATTTCATTTTGGAAGCGGTGGCGTAATCATTTTGGTACATTGGATTATAACAATAAACTTTAAACGCCAAAATCATTCAGCGCGTCAATAAAATTCGTCACAACTCACAACGCATGATCACCACATTACATCAAACACTATGGCAAATGGGACCTAACATTAATTGACAAGATTTTGACCGGCCTAGGGATTTCAACAATTAGGTGAATATGTATAATTCGTATTAGACCTCAAGCATATATCATAATCCTTGTCTCGTCCAGATACTAATTATCACCATAAGAAGAGACATTAGTAGCCAACTGATGTCTAGTGAGCAAGTAGTCTCCTACATGTAGTATGTGTTCTTTGTAGCCCATTCTACTTGTACGTACTATACTAGCATGCATGGGTGAGGTCAAGCTGGGTGGATAGGAGCAAAGCTGAAGCTGGCCTCCCTGTCTTTTTCCGTTGATATGGGTAGTAATCATCCATAGGGATACGGGTCCTACCCAGAAACTAACTCAAAACATAAATCCAACAAGAAAACTGTCAAAATTATTGCATTCTAATTATGTTGCTATGAACGGGGGAGATTGATGAATGATTCCTCTCCTCAATTCGAATCCATATATACTGACCCGGTTACTGGCCGTAGATGGTAGGGAATGCCAATTAAAGTGTGCTAGTGTAGTTACTCCAGCCAAGAAACTATATATATGTTGCTGTTACTTCAAGCATTGTTAATAGTGTTTTTTTCTTTTCTCTCTTTTGCAGGCCGTACCATATGAGAAGCATCAAGTGAGGACCCAATTTGATATAGGAATGTATTGTGGCGTTGTTATTTTTTTTCATGTAATGGACAAATATTTATTGATGGGGTTGTGATGTCTGTGCAGCTTGGAACCATGTGGTTCCGTTTATGTAAGTCTTCTTCTACTGTTTTTGGATTTCGTACGTGAATGTTGGATGTTTTGGTTGTCACAAACATTAACAAGGCTTTGGATATGCTTATCGACTTATGTTTCTGACATTTTTTGATGCGTACGTCATCTTTCAGTAAATTAATGATTGATCTTTTATGTCCAAATGCGCGCGTAAATGGCGGGGGTGCAATTTTTTTGGACAGACACGTATGATGTTAGTAATTTTCTAACCTAAAAGAAATCCTTTTCCCGAAATAACAAATTAATGATCGGTTTCGGCCCAACTCCGACCCTAAAGTAATTGAAGCACATGGCTCGAAATTTGGTTCTTCTTCTGCTACTACGGGTCCTCTTAGGGATAATAGTGGTTAAAAATCACATGGCAAAATCATCTTGGAAATCTCTCATTCATTATATGACCCGAGGTTTTTTTTTTTTTTCACTCTTAAGTGCGGAATTTTCTCTTATTTCCTCCCCATTTACACACTCTTTTTTTTTTTTGCAAATATTTAAACACCTTAAACTCTTGTCTGCTTGCTCTTCAAAGAGGCTAAGATTTGGTCCATATAAAAAAAATGAGGGCAAGATTTGCTCTATGATTAAGTGGACGGGGCTTGGCCTGCTTCCGTGGTGTGCTTTGAGAAGGAAAGTACAGAGGAGTTTGGGCCACTTCTATATAATGTCGGTTGGAACTTGGATTCTATATACTTTGGGCCCATTATATTACGTTGGCCCGTTTCAAGGGAGGACGCCACCTTTCATGCCTGATTTACGGTCCAGTTTTGATCCCTCATAATTATGTTTGGACAACTTTATCCCTCATTGAGGCGCCTGCTTATTATATTTTGGTAGCCCCTCCCCTCTATTAAATTTCAAAAATGAAATGGGGAGCGAAATGGTTTGAATGTTAGATGATAAAATTCTTTCTACTAGCATTGGTTTGATCTACATGTGTTTTTAATTGTCAAATCCGGCTTCCTCTACACAAAGGAGATTTCTTGGATATGACTATGGGTTTAAAATGGATATGGAGGGTAGCTTATTGCCATTCTTTACGGCTTAAAAAATTAGGGGAAAGCAGCTAGAGAAGGTCATGCCCTTTGGGCTAAGGCCCACTTTTTCGAAGTAACAGCAGGGCTAGGCCCACTGAAGATCCGTTTGCCCGGAAGCTTCTCTGCCACTTATTCCAAGAACTACTGTATGCTTGTCGTTTTATTTGTGAGGTGGCAATTCCACGCCACTAGTCCTTTTTTGTTTTTGGTTCAGAAATTCCACGCCTCTAATCCACCAGTCCCCCCACTGACTTAAACTTTTGCATTCTTGCAGAGAATTCTCTTGTATTCAGATCAAAAAGTAATCAATTAACGAGAAATCTCTAGAAAAAAAACGAGTATACATATCACTTCTAAAGATGGCCCTTCTGCAGAAGAGAATGGCCCACGCACAAGCGCCTGAAGGATTGAGACCAGTTTAATTGCGTTATCCTCCACCCTACGCCTGCAAGTACATGACTTCGCATTTCGCAATTTATAAATATGTGATCAAATGCAATTTTTTGACGGAATTTCAAGTGATTAAATAGGACGTGATTTTCTTCGGTTTCTATACCAATTTGTAACTATATTCCTCATATTGATTGCATGAGTTTCGGAAAAGAAAGAGAGATCGACTTTCTCCGCCAAGATGTTTTCTCAGCTAAAAAGATCGATTTGAGAATCGTAATTAGCGCTTAGTGGTTGAAGTTGAGGGTCCGAAGGAGTAGGAGTCAATGCGTATTGCCAGTTCCAGAAGAAGTGCTATCCGTTGATGAAATGCCATTGCATGGATCTCCCTCCACTGCTTCTATTCGTAGATGCGGAGATTTCCGGGGCCTCCTTTCACTTGAGTGACTACTCAACTTTCTTAGACTTTTATTTGTATCTTTGCTAATCAGGAGGTTCATACAATTTTTTTTTTTTGGAAGAAAGAAGCTCATACTTCTTGGGCAATCGACTGGGGGCTATAATCTCGAACCATTGCAATTTTTGCCAATAAATTATTTCATTTTGTGTAGCCACTAGCCAGGAATGATATAAAAAGTAAAACTACATGTAACAGCGTCGAGGTTGGTGGGTATGAGCTCCATAAGGTTCACGTTCTCATTAGGTAGGTAACGATAATGTAAACAAACATAGCCTCCTCTTTAATCAACGTGACTGAAAATTGCAAGGAGTTGGCACAACAAATTATTCCATTTATAATAAACAAGCCAACAACTAGGAAATACAAGCAAGAACTACTAGTACTACTGCTGCTGATAAAGAAATTCGAACTAGTGCTAGGAGCGAGGAATAAATAATTCTGGGTTTTACCTGTTAGAGAATTCCCCTCACTTTTATAGTGTGTGTTTGCTTGCTCAGTGCTCGACCAAGGTTGTCTAAAAATTAAGCTTCGCTCGTTGAGAAACTTAACCCCTACTCTTTGAGTTGAACTTCACTCTCCTCTTTTGGTAGGTTTCTTTTCTTTGCCTTTACTTGTCTTAGGCTGAAGTTCTTTTGGGCTGATAACCTTCTATTTGATGGCATGCAGCGCGCAATGGCCACTAAAATTATTCATTTTGATGAACTGGCAAACCACAGCACCAGGAAAGATTGCTGGATTCTGATTCATGGAAAGGTTAGTGTTTTTCCCACTTGTTATGTTCTAATTAACCGGACAACTTGTTTCTAGTTGGTTATTTATACACTCCTAGTATATATTCAAGGTTCACTTTCTGTAGTAGTAAGTTCATGGAATGAATTAATAGTACCATAACCAAATGATTTATGATGGGTGTTTTCTAATCTGAGGAGTTACTGTATCAGGTGTATGATTTGACAACATTTTTGCCTGACCACCCTGGAGGGGATGAAGTTTTGATGGGAGCTACAGGTGATTAATTAACTAACCGATCAGACATGATGAGTCTTCCATCTTCTATTTTTCAGCTAGGAATTCTCATGTACTTTGTTTGGAATCTTGCAGCCAAAGACGGGACTCCTTACTTCGAAGATGTAGGCCACAGTCCAAATGCGAAAGAACTGATGAAGAAATACTACATTGGCGATATTGACGCCTCCACCGTTCCGGCTGGGAGCAAATACAATTCAGTTGCACCTATCACACCTGATAAGCCTGCGCCTGGGTCTGGTTCAGGTTTTCCTACCATATTGAAGTTCTTGTTACCCCTGCTGATCTTGGGGATTGCCTTTGCTTTGGGATTATTCAGAAAGGAATAGAGCCCCAAATAGACAGCTTGTAGTTGTATTACTGGGGAATGTTTTCACCTGAGGCTCTATTTTGTCTTACTACTAGAATAATCAGCTTTCCAATTCACTTTTTTTTTGGGTCCAAGTCTTTTTGTCTTGGTTACTTTGTTTCCCGTTGAAGGGTTCTAAGGAAAATCCCCAATATTGATGTTAATTTAGCAAGATTCTTGCAACCTTATGGCAATCCTGTTGTTCCTACCTGTTATTATAAATTATAATTTGGCTGGTCCGGTCAAGTTTTTTAGGGGATCAATGCTATGCAGCAGTACTCACCTAGGGAAAATAGAAAACAACCTTAAAGAGTTAAAGGTGCAAGTTTGGAATGGGAGTCAGAAAAAACTAATAATTGGGAAGCAAACATTGATGCAGGGAAGTAGGAAAAGTGGAAAACTGAATGCACCGCTGGAAGAAGTACCATCAACCATCTAATGACTTAATAGTTTGTCTTCAATCGGCTGCTAAGCATCAATTAGTGACGATTCTTCCTTCCACAAAGTTCCAAAAGCAATTACTAATCGGCAACCGCGACCATAGTCGGAGATAGGGCTTTAAGAAGTGTTTTGGAATTAATTACAGTATCAAAAATCCGTCCTGACTTGTTTAGTTCGACCCCAAAGTTTTCCTATCACTAGTTTTCTCCATTGAAGCCAACCCTCGTGTATGATGTATCTCATCAAGGTTTCGTGTAATTGCAAAATCTGCCTTATTATGAAGTTGCTCAACAAATGGGTTGTTGTTGTTGTATGCAATTTTTCATTATTGCATACAAATTGGAATGATGGCCACAGGCACACACCACAGGCATTCGTTTATTCGTCCATTCAAAAGATGGGCCTAAATGGCATGTGACCCCAAGTCAGTGGTTCACAAAATAATCATGAGCCTACTAATTCCAGCCCTTACATATGTAGCGAGCAGGTCGGCTTTGGGCCGAGCCCGAGGAGACATTTTAGTAATCATAATTCTTTTATATCAAATTTTACTAATCGTAATAAATTATTAGGAATTTCACCAAAAAAAAGTAAAAAAACATAGGAGTCACTAGGAAAAGAAGAAGAAGAGAGTATCTACTATTTCCTTGGGTTTTGGGTTACAAAAAGAAAGAACTAAGCATCACCGTTAATCACATCATTGCATAACGGCATGGATTCAAAGATCACACACGAATACATTTGTTGAGTAGGAATCCGTATCAACCTTTTA
Organism: Turnera subulata; assembly: GCA_028386065.3. Taxonomy (NCBI): domain Eukaryota; kingdom Viridiplantae; phylum Streptophyta; class Magnoliopsida; order Malpighiales; family Passifloraceae; genus Turnera; species Turnera subulata. The sequence continues at coordinate 75,482 of JAKUCV010003393.1, read as the reverse complement.
CATCTTTCGTTTTTAGAATTTTAAATTTCCTCCAGTGAAAGTAAAACGAAAAGGGAAATCATATATAGGGAAATTCCCAGCCAATTCTTATTGATATGGGTTTGACATTTACAGAAAAAAAGGGGCGTGCCCATTCTAAGATATTTTGTTACATCATGCTGAGTAAATGGGCCTTCGGAGTATTTATAGAGGGTCGGGTTGTGTAGATGGACTTTCTAGGTTAGTTGGGCTTGGACTCTTTACTCAGACCTGGCTCCTATGATAATGGGCCCAATGGTGCATTACTTTAGCCCCCAAGTAATCAAAGTGTCACACCTCAGGAATGAGCACTTTACAGTTTACACCAATGTTGGTTAACTCATCTTGCCTCACCGAGGTTGAATCTGGATTAGTTGGGGGCAAACTTGGGATCCCAAATGAAAAAAAAAAAAAAGGAATTGAGCACTTTACTAGTAAAGAATGTAAGAAGTAGAGCAAACTTTCTGCTTTTTTTTTGTTGTTTTATTAGCGTATTTACAATTAATCATTTTTCTTTTTGGAGAAATATACGGCTAACTACTCTTGCTTGGTTAGGTGCGCATAGCACATTAATAACGCATTCTTTTTCAAACGAGGAAATAGTAATACTACTGTCTAACCCCACAAAACTTATGTTTGATTTTGATGGTTTGACCAACCTATACCTATTGAAAAAGGTCCCTACTATTGTAAAGAGCAGTTAAAGGAAGATATTCTAGGGAACTATGGGATCAACTGTTCCAAAGACTGTGTTCATGTTAGAAACAGAAAAGAGTTAGTGACCATTAAATACTGTCTTTCACGAAAAAAACAAGGTGGTTCAGGCAGGTCACATGTGCAATTAAAGGGTGGAACGACAACTGGCTTTTCAGGGCGAGTAATCTTGATCTCCATTATGGATGTCCAAAATGTACTAGGCATACATGAGTTATCACTTCTCAGAGGACGAAGCTAGCTTTCCAATTCCAATAATGTGAGTGAGTACCTATGTGGGTCTAGCCCAAAAGTTGTTGTGATTTAATGAACCCAGTCTAAGTACGTCGAATTACAGAACACTTAGCAAGATTAAGATGAGATCAAATCAGTCAATCACCTTAAGGATAGATGACTACGATTAATGAGCCATAATTTTAATTATTAGTACTGCAACTGTCTGCATTTCTACATGATTGAACAGCTCAAGTTCGTTCATTACAACTCTTGTTTATAGAGTGGATCGTCTGATAACTCACTTTGGTTCTTGTTAATTATCGCCAAACGAAAGAAAATTTCCCTAACAACTAGTTTTTTGTCGAGAAGTAGTATGCTACCGACGCTGGGGTTCAATATCTGAAAGAATGTGTAGTACCTCAAGTCGGCGGGATTTCTGGGATATGTTGCATTCTTAAACAGTAGAATTGGCAGGCAGATTAGACGTATTAATAGAGCAAGTTGGCTTCACCAATTATACAGGTAGCAACTTTTCCAATGGGGCATGCCCTGGAAAATTTGGAACCCTACTCATATCCCAGCTACCTTGTTTGTTTGAGTTATTCTTGGCTAGGCTAATGGAGTAATGGTTACTCTCTCCCATGTATCAAAAAGGTACTTGTAAAAAGACATTAGGCCAATGAAAATGCAGTTACAATATTGTATTTGTACGAAAATATTGTACCTCTCTAAATCAATGTGTTCTCATTGGTGATGGCATTGTCCTATTCTATTGTAAAAAAATGTACTCCATGATGTTGTCATGTTATATGGCATTCTTTTGTATCAAAATGATTGATCCTTGCACAAGAGCAACTGAAGCATTTCAATCTCACATTCTCCACCTAACCACAAACCTACTATTTTTTCTTGGTGAACACCACTTAAATGAGTGATAATTAACATGACTCCCCATCAATTCAGCAGTGGTCCTGTGTTCAACTAAAAACTAGAGCATCATTTTGTTAATTTGGGGGCATCTATATACTATTAGCAAGTTGTCAATTTATAACGCACTCAAGAATAGAAACCTGGCCGTAGTTCGCATCAATTAAATAATTATTGCTAGCAGAAACAAGAACCAATCTTTAAAAAGAAATCAGATCGAAAAGGACCTGATGATGAACAAGTCCAGATCAATACATCTCATTCTTGAGCTCCAATGTTGTTCCTTATCCAAACATAGGTAGTCATCTCCTTTTGTTCTTTATGCTTAGATGTGATGAGAATGTCACGGTCTGTCTTTGGATCCAAGGAGAGGAGTGGACACATGCTTGCGGCTTTGATTAGCACTATTATAGTTGATATTTGCCCTCTCTCGAGTGTTAGAAAGAAACTGGTGGTGAGTCTCTGTCAATTTCATAAAGAAGAAAGCCTTGAAATTGTTCAATAGATCGCTGTCACTGGCTCCATATGTTCCTCTCGACCGTCTTGATTGCACGAGGCAAATAAGCGACAACAAATTATCATCACAAGTTCAACACGTAAGATTTTGTTGTTCTAATTACATCTTTGGTTGTCAGAATCAGTACTACTATACTCTGGTTCAGGGTACTCTGTTTGCCATAGGAATAGAAATTTTGGGAGATTTTTCACTAACAAGTGATGTTGGGTTGCTTACCCAAAAATGTATTCCAGGCGGTATATGGTCTGGCATATACTGGTGCCTGGCCTATTTCTACTCTTTGGATGTTATTGTATTTTTGGTGTCATGATTGAGCAACCTAATTAATCAACGTCCTTGCTTTAACAACTAACCAATTCATTCCAGACAAAGGTGAAAAGTTATGGCTATGACAGTACAAATGTCTTCACATTTTTTCAAAATAATTATTGATAAAGTCTAAACTGTAGTGCTTTCAATCAAGTGTCTCTGTTTCTGCAGATTTTCAGCCTATAATCAGGCAAAGAAGACGATGCCATACACCCAAAGAAAAAAAGAAGACGATGCCATACACCCAAAGAAAAGTGCTTCCATTTGAAATATCTTCAGATAGCAAAATTATATTACTCCAAACCATGAACCAAAGTGAGACTAACACCATTTTACTAACACTAAATCAATCAATCTTTAGCCATCAATGACGTATAAGATAGCACACACCTTTTTTTACAGGCTGATTTAATACCCATAATGTCATTAACAGTTGAATTTTATTCATGTTTTAGGACCAAAAGTTGACGTGGCTGATTTTCATTTAAACATTTGTGCAGGATGAAGTACTGCTATCGAACTTCATGATTGAGCTGAAGTAATAAGTACATTAACAATACTTATAGGTCAATGCCGTGTCATTACAGATATGACTAAACTGTGTGCTGTTGTTGGTAAATAACTGAATTAGGTCAAGCTTAGGACTGGCTGGCATGGCATCAGCTGTATATATATACAGATATTACTTGCCTACCTGGTTCTGATTTAACTTTTTTTTTTTTTTTCCTCTTCGAATATTAAATTTCATCTCCTGTCATTCTTGACAGAAAATAAGAAAGGAGATTGACATAACAAACAGGGTGGTCCTGGGCCATGGCTAATAATATGATTTATTTCAAGTTTAGTGCACTGTACAACTTGGTGTTCTTGATAATCCACTTCATCAACCACATCAAAAAAAATTGCAAAATCATCTGTCTTGTACAATAACAGCCAATGGAGCCAGTATTGATCGTATTCACTTATTAGACAAATGGAAAGAAAAATACTAAGATTGGACTCAGTTTCTGATTAGTATTTCATCAGGATCTTCTAGATTTTCGGCAGAAAACTTAATTTGCACGTACCTCACTTAGATATCATAACAGGAAGACCAAATCTGCTGATATAACCACCAAATTTTTAGGCAACTTAAATTAGATAGAGCAAGGACAGATCCATTGTCGACTTGGTGTCATCCACAAGAATTGTAAAGCTCAGTTCGATATTCCCGTTGTTTCCACAAAAATTGGAATATTATTTATCTATATTCATTTGAACATCCTCACGATAAAGAAGAATAGGAAAAACCTGGAAAACGATATATAAAAGGTTTTCCTTGGTAGAAAACGATATTTAAAAAGGGTGGATTTTTCTATCATAGCAAGGTCACCATTGATGGGTCCCCTTAGCTAGCACAGTTGCTAGTTCATGTACGTAATTTGGAGATGTGAAAGTCATCAAAGGGATTAAGAAAGAACTAAAGACTAAAACGCTTTTTTAAACTTACTGCAAGGAAAAGAATTTTAAAACAGCCGCAATTAACATTGTAAGTATAGGACATCTCCTAGATCCGTGTGCATATCTCAAATCTTCCTGATTAGATTCTGTTGCATACTGTTGTTATAACCCGGAAGCTACTGCAGAGGTGCTACCTGGTTGTGTGAAACAGACTTGAACCCCACTTTTCTCTTGGATTTCAGTTCTTAGAAACACAGGAGCTCATTTTGCCAATTCATTTCTGGAAAGGGACGATTGGGACAGGATAAACAGTATTAATGCTGATGGAACTGCAAAAGATGGGCCAAATACGGATCTGAGAGCTTTCTTTGTCTGGCTATAACTGTTTGCTCTTTTGCTTTATTAAATGTCCTGTTTATTCATGTTTTCTCCTAATTATTTTTCTGGTTTCCGGATTAATCTGTCTGGTTTCCGGATTCGATCCCAGTTAGGCACCTAATTGTTTTAGGTGAATCCCCCAATGAAAATTTTGTGTACACATGTTTTCACCTATGTATTTACTCTTGTTGGATGTATCTTCTGATTGTTCTCGGTAGATTGTCTGAAAGAAAATCAGAGTACTAGACAGCTAACTAGCTAAAGATTTTGCCAGCACTTGCATATTCTTGACTTGGGTTCCAAGGGGTTATGGGTTTGGTGGTGGTTTTAGGGTAAAAATTGTTGGTAATTTTCAAGTTTGGATGTGCCTGAAAAAAACTAGCTAAAGATTTCAAGAGTTATTGGGTGAACTAAAACGATTTATATATTGTCATAAAAAAAAAAAGATTTATATACTAATTCTAACAATACAGGTAAAATCAAAAGAGTGTCAACGTGCAATTTATATTTTTGAAAAGAAAATAACCATCATATTTTACTATATTCCTCCCATCAAAAATATTACATTGTAGTCCCATTCAGAATCCGTCGCATTCATACATTAGTTCTATAATAATTTCACACCAAAAATTAGCTACATAAGCAAGTGATATCTAAGGAGAAGAAAAAGTTGATCAAAATCATATCTAAGGAACCTTTTACAACTTGCAAATTGCAATAAGGGCTAAATAAAATTTGAAATTTCGGATTAGATTCTTTTTATTGCCCAATCCAAAAGAACAAAGAAACATATTTATAGGGAGCAACGTTTATTATATCAATCACGTACATGATTGCCAGTTATGGAGCAAACCAATGAGATGCATGGAATGGAGGCCTTTTCTTTTTAACCATGGTTTTTTATTCACTATAAAATTGACCTGCATGACTCGAATCATCTTTTTCTGTCCTGCTTTTAAGTACGTAGTGGATAGGTTCACTGAAGAAATTTCCAGCCAGCTCACAACAAATCATGTCCTTTTGATAACAGATATTGCTACTAAAAAAACTAGGATAGACAACACAAAAGAGTACAAACAATGAAATTGACTACATACGGTGTAGAAACAGAGAGGAACACATCGTTTTCAAAAAATATTTAAGAATAGAAATAATAAAAAGAGTAAAATTTCAAGACCACACGCCGGATTAGACAGGGGATTAACATACCTCAATGTCGAGAATAACGGCTTCATCAATAGTTTTGGATTGAATAAATCCTTGCAATTTATTATTTTAAACAAGACATATCGGACAATTATAAAATTGACTTCAAGTTTTGGAATTACTTGCCAAAATGTTAAAAAAATGCAAAAGGATACAAGCGCTGAAGGCTGAAAGCTGAAAGCTGAAAAGGATGTCTTCATGCATGGATCATTTGAATGAGATACACGAGTGCATTACCAAATTATAACTTACCAAAAACCAATTACAATAAGAGAAAAAAAAATACGTAAGACTTCTTTTTTTTTCAAAAGATTTCACACGTATATTTACATCAGTAAAAAAAAACATACCATCTTACATCAAAATAAACCCCTTACTAGTGAACCGTCAAATAAAGAGAACCGACACCCAGGAGACATAGAGTACACAACGTGGATCATATTGTGGATCAAGGGTTTAAGATTTTGTAAAAGCTGGAACAAGTAGTAGTACACTAGTACTGTCCTTTTTTTTTCTTCCATTTTTTCCCTCCCCTTCTTTGAGTTATTTTTCTTTTGCAATTTGCACCTAATGTAGTAATATGGTACCTAGTGTTTTTATGGGCTAAGCAGTAGCAGACATCCTAGGGCGGAGTTTAACTGTCAAAGGATTAGCCATTTCACAAGATAGGCCCAGAAACTCCGATAGGTCAACAGGGCAATGATCATCACTTGGTAGCCACTCATACTCCTGCAACAGTGAGGCAACCCAAAAGGTGACCGTGGCTAACCCCAATGCCTTCCCTGGACAGGTCCTCCTCCCTGACCCAAACGGTGCTAGCCTAAGATCTGAACCCAGCACACTAAACTCCTCCAGTACTTCACCTCCTCCTCCTCCTCCCTTGGCCACAAACCTCTCCGGGTTAAATTCCAGTGGGTCGGCCCAATTCTCTGGGTCCCTTGATATGGCCCACATGTTCACCATGGCGGTGGTCCCCGCTGGCACGTGATACCCATCAATGGTTGTATCAGTGATGGCCAGTCTGGCCCATGAGAGTAGTGGGCCCGGTGGGTGTAGCCTCAGTACCTCCTTCACCACCGCCTGTAGATACACCATGGCTGGTATATCAGACTCCGCCACGGCCCTTGATTTGCCTATCACTTTGTCTAGCTCGTCCTGGACCCTTGATTGCACATCAGGATGGAGCACCATTCTTGCTAGGATCCACTCGATCAAAACCGCCACCGTATCAGTCCCTCTAAAGATCATTTCCTACACAAATGAAAGGGGAAAAAAACGAGTGAGATAAAGAAAAATATAAATATTTCAGTACTAGTACAACTTAGTACTAGAAATAGGCATTGATTGCTTGCTTTGGTACACACAATAAATAATAAGGTACACCCTCTCTCTCCCAGCAGACACAGAGGAACCAAAAATATTACATGCTTGCTTGGTCCAAAAATATTAGTAAGATACGCTTATAAATAGCAAATGTCCGGATTGCTTACCCAAAGAACGGCAATCATATCGGATTCTGAAAGCTTATCGGGTCCATGGAGGCCCAGCAAGACGTCAACGAAATCTCGGGTTTGGTCAGTACCCCTTTGGGCTCGGTGTTCCGATATTATTCGAGTCACAAACCGGTTCACTCGCGGGACAAGGTTGGAGCATCTGAACCGGATTTTCTGGGGATCAAAATCGGCTAGCCAGGGGAGATGGTCGGTCCAATTCAGCATACCCAATAGCTGGTACCCTTCATCGACCAGGCCTCTTAGTTCTTCTACTTCGGGGTTAAAAGAGTCGAGTGGATATTCCCGTCCAAAAACGGAGCACATCATGTTATTAAGCGAAGCTCTTTTGAGTATCCCACGAACAGTGAGGCTGTCCTGTTCGGGGTACAGGTCTTTTTGAAGCATGGCCACCATCTGCGAAGCGATGACTCGTCTCTGGAATTCTGAGGCTTTGATTTGCTTGGGGTGGAAAAGATGGGTAGCGGCGATCCTCCTCAGGGTACGCCAATACACACCATAAGGCGCGAACCCGATTGCTCTGTTGAACATAAGCCGATAGGCAGACTCCTTTACAGGGCGATCTGCGAAGACGGAACTGTTCAGGATTTCTTTGGCCACGTCAGGATTGCATGTCACGATAACCCGGGTATCGCCGAGGCTGAACGCCATGAGCCTCTTGGCCATGCATGTCTCGGCGGCGGCTGCAATCCGGTGGTGGGCGAGGGAAGCCATGAGCTTCATGCTGCCAAAAAGTGGCAATCCCCTTGGGCCAGGGATCGCCGTAGAAGAAGAAGAATTAAGGGACATCTTTTTAAACTTGTACTTGCCCCAGGCTGGACCACCAGGGTGAGCCCAGTAAACAAGGGTAATGGCTAGCCAAGCTAGACCCATGACCAAAAGTGACCAGGCAATGTTTTCTTGAGTAAAGGCTCTGCATTTGGATGCCAAAGCAAAGACCCAGAGGCTATCTATGTCGGTTCTCATGGTGGGCTTGGAATTGATCAAGTACTGTGAGATTGAAGAGGAGGCAATACACAAAAAAGGGATTTATTAGTGTGACACTCTCTAAGGAAATAGGAAATGGCTGGTTTCTAGCTTGCTTGGGGCAGAGAGTGAAGAGGTTGGTTGGTATATATATAGGGGAGGGAGGTTTATACACAGGAGAAATTATAACTTTTTATTTTAATAAATAACCGTTATACTTGGGGAGTAGGACCGACCGTATAACTGAAAATTATAATTTATATTGAATAAAATTTGGTTAAGAATTTTAAGCTGCGCCGCCACGAGTGCATGACGATACTTGGAAAGCGCAAACTCATGGCTCAATCTAATGGAAGATGCGTTGAAATCACGCCCCAGTCGCGTTGGGGTTGAGTTATTGTGCTTCCATCCCTGGCGTTTTCTGTGGCAGGATCCTGCCGTATATACGCCCCAATAAGAGATGAAGTTGGGCTAATTGGGCTCTTTTTCCATCTAGTTTCTGGAATTTTACCCAGATTAATCAGATCCGACCCTCACGCCTAAATAGACTTTTTAATCTTCTGCTTTTGGTTTTTACACCGAGGTCAGTGGCTCCCTACACTCGCGCGTGTTAATTAGCTGTCTTTTCAACAAATCCACTGTTTTTCATCTTTTGGTATAGACTGATCTCATACATACACATACATACATGTAAACCTTAGGGGATCTTATAAATTCCAATAAACAAGTATGAGATGTAATCATGTAGAGGACATTCAGTTTCCGTTTCTATTTAGTACTTCACGCATTATCTACATTTTCCATTTCCTTTCCCTCCAAGAGCATTACAACAAACATAATAATTTGAAGTAATAAATATAGATATTGAAAATAATTAATTCTAAGAGTAGTTTTTTTTGTTATTATTAATTGAGTGCGTCGTGTTCAATAATGCTGGATAGATTAGTTTGGAAACGGAAAAAGAAGAATGAATACTTATTGTAGTGCGAGGGAAATCTACCCTTTTACATGTTTTCCAACAACTTTAACGCGTTGCAATTTAGCAACATTTGCAAAATAGCATATTCTCCAGTTCATATAATCTAGTAATTGACATATCTATTATAAAAGTTTTTGGATCCTGATTTGGCTTATTTTTATTACATGTTTAATATTGCTTAGCTAGCTCTATATGACATCCAAACTGAATGGATAACACGTCTAAATCGTCTTTTTCTTTTTCTTTTAAAAAAATTGAACACATACGGTAACTTACTCTCAGAATAGTACAATCTCAACATTGTACTAACAAGATATATAAAAAGACAGAGAAAGGAATATATACCAGGGAAGATATTGTGGTTGGTGACAGGCAATTGGATGGACATAAAATATCCAAAGGAGAAGTTTACAACTAACTACACAGACGTTTCATTAGTAACTAGAATTATATTTAATTAATATGGTCAATACGCTTATACGCGTGGACATTACTTTCAAATTGAATGTCACCTCAATACCTCATTGTGTTGTCATGGGAAAAAGGAATAATTCCCAAAAGTTTACTACAGACATTGACTTTACAAAACAAATGATGGGTAGAGAGGAAAAGAAACTTCCCTATGCAACAATTGAAATAATACTTGCCTTAACTCCGTGGTGGAACGTAATAAAACTCGTGATGGTGTTAGTATAACCAAAAAATAAAAAGGAAAAAAAAAGGAGTTTCTCTTAGGAAGAAAAAGAACAAGGAAGACCAAACTTGAGACTTGATAAGATATTTAACAAATCGAGTGAAATCTTGGTACACCTGTTAGCAAGCTAAACCCAGTTTAGTGGATATAAGCAAGAATGTGAAAATAACTTCAAGGAGGCGCGCGTGGGACAAATTGGAAGCGGACAAAGTTTTAACATGGAACGCAGTAAATTTTAAGTTTCAAAGTGAATAACACGTGGACGTCGTGGCGCTATGTTGTCGGGTCCCATGTAAGAAACGGGTGCACATGAGGCCCATGTACCCATGCTCTTCTCCCTACAAAAACAAAACAGTATCAGTACTTAAAACTCAGTAATCTCACATTTTACTGCATTTAGCTTTTCTTCTTTTTGAGAGGCAGCAAATTCTGGGGGGAAAAACGAGAAGGATGGCAAAGGACCATGATAATACAAATCGTAATCGAACCATCGCTGTTAAGGCGCCACGTGTACCGTTTCATGCAATGTCTATGTTCATGACTGTGACAACTCCTCCTACCCGCACACCGAAGAGCTTTTTTCTGCCTGTCGTTTACGCAGATGGTCGCACGTGGCCTTCTCGTCAGGGTAAAAGAATTCGGGGAATAGGATTTTATTTAAACCGTGAAGTGACCATAATGCCCCCAATTGTGCGGGCCATGGGGCAGAGGTGGAAGGGTATGGTATGGAATATGGCATAATCAGACAGCACACATGGTTAGCGTAGCGAGAAAGTAATTTGGGTGGGGCCTTTGTGTCGTGTATGGGGCCCACTCTTCGTCACATAGTAAGTGATGGGTGGCAGTGGTTGAACGGCTTGTGTTTCGACATCGCACATTGGGCAATCCCTGACCGTTGATCTTGTTGCTCACGGGGCATACCAGTGGTCAAAAAGGAAAAACATTTTGTGGATTTTTGGATTTCAGAGCTCAGAATCTAAGCCCAGATTGGGAGAACAGGAGCACTACTTCCCTCTAAGCAGAACATTTGGTTGCAAATTTTAAGAAACCAGTCAAGAGAAGCTGGAAATTTTTATTCTTTCTTTGCTTCTTTCCCTTGAAGCTGAACCTAGAAATGGGCAATCCACCTTTGTCTTGGTCAGATTTCTTGTCTGTATCACCTGTGAGTAAACCCTTCAGGATTTTCCTCAGATTTGAAAAATATTCAGGACTTTTTCAAGTTCATAAATCATTTACGTTTCTTATAGATAATCATCATTGTTAACGTATTAAATTAGGTAAGTCAAATCGTATTGTTCTTAGGTATATAAGGAGTAAAAACTACTATAGATTGCTTAATGATTTGTTAATACCTAAATTGAATTTTGTTCACGTGGAATTGACCACGGAATCCTGAAATGATGCATTAGGTAGGGCGGATTAAATTGTGTTGGTCGTTATATATGTATAATTTTCGTGATGTGGTAGTATAACCAATAGTAGCATCATATGGTCACATAGGGTGCTCATATCTATATTGATTCAGTTTGAAGTTATTCAATCCATTGAATTTTTTTCCCATTTAGGGATTTGAAAAGCTTATTTGTTTCACCATTTTGAGGTGACCAAGTGATAAAGAAATGTGGAAAAGATTAGCTAGAGAACGTCATTTCATAAGAATAAACTAGGCCCTGACAGGATGAAGACAGAATCGCACCAACTCATTTTGACCCATTTTGTTTGTCGAAAGAGACGTTAAAGTTCGTGGAATAAGCTGCAAAGCATTTTACATAATTAAGACTAACCAAAAACGATGCTGGTTTTATTTGGCGCCACTTCATGCAACCTAATTCTAGGTTTTAAGTTCGGTGGATGGATAGGCTGTGGCTTGTAATAATCAGAACTTCACCATCGAAAATCAAACAAATGTCAATTTTAATAGGTAGAGGAGAATTTCCAACAGACAGCCGCACTGTAATTATTCATTATCAGTTCCCTAATATTACTATTTTTATGAAAATTAGGACCCGAAAGGAACAGAATGACGTCTCTGGATATTCGGTATCCCCAAACCTGTTCATTTTGCCTGTTATAAAATGATTGGATGGATATCCATACTTTTTCGCAGAGGATAACTACTAAATGCTTGCGATAAATCCATTACTGATTAATTAAAATCATTGAAAGCTAACTCTGTAACACAGAAATCAAACTTCTGTTGATCCCAAAAATAAGAAAAGAAAAACAAAAAGAATCAGACGTTCGGTGGAGGCCTTTTGGAAATTTAACTTTTATACTAGTGCTATGTTTTTCGTTTCGTTCTGTGCATGCAATTAATGATCAAGTAACCAACAAGGTGTTGGCGCAATGGTCCAGCATGCTGCGGCCCCTTAACTCACACGTCCCGGGTTCGATCCGGAGAAACGTGGAGGTATGGAAAATGCACCTATTGGGAGTAGCTAAATATATTGGACCCCGCTCGTGGTCTTAGGCTAAATGCCCGGGAAGCGAGATTGGGTGTCGAGCCACGGATGAGATTAGTCTGGCTTGTCGAGCTGGGATACTCATTAGTATCAAAAAAAATTAATGATCAAGTAAAATTTAACATAAAAATTATCTTATGGTATAAGGACTTGAATTTTCCAATCAAATCTAATATTACCTTGTATCAAAAACTTTATTTATATAAAAAATTAAGTTTAATATTAGCAAAAGTTTCTGTACTAATATCCAGTTCCTAATTGAAATTTGTTCTTTTGAACAAATATTTTAGTACCGAATAATAATAGATAATGAAGTGGAAGTCTAATATCCGCTCAGTGGGTTAAATGCGTGTGGGAGGGAAAGATTTTTTATTGGGACCAGAATGAGCTAGACAGACTTATTGGCACAGGGAACGTACTGTCCCATTGTCCTTACGATTTTGTTTGTCTGCCAACCCTATATTTTTGTTGGTATACCTGACAAATATCAAGCTCCATATTTTGTTGATTGTTACTCTCAACTGATTTCTAGCCTCAGGATGCGTCCTGTAGTTTATTTGACATCTTTTTGAGCTCCATCAATTAACTCTCACCGGTGACTTGTCTACCCAACGGAAAAGATCGTATCGTGATCAGCCGGCATGTATATATCGTTAATGCTTTAACCTAATTACTTAACTCAGTTTAAGCTTTCTTTATCCTAATAACTCTGCTTTGCTTGGTTAATTTCTCGAATTCAGGCAAAGATTCGTATTACTTACATAACCATTCGGAATCAGGGTGTTTGATTTCTAGAAGCATGAAAAAAAATGAAGGTTATTCATTGATATGAGCGTACGTATCTGCAAGGAGCATTTGAATATTGTAAATTGATGAATACCACGAGCAAATGCAACAGCTGTACGTATCTTGTGGTTGTCTCCTCTGGGGGATGGCTAGCTAGCTGCCCTAGGGGAATTTTGATAGGGTCATTATTTTGCTATTAACTCTTACCAACAAGAACTCTTATTATATGATCGACAGCAAATGAAATGTAACCCGAATCTTTTGTAGGTGCCCGTGGTCTGGTGATGAGATGTCGGATAAATGCTGTGGAGATAGGGACAAGGTGGCTAAAATGCTCGCATTAAACATGTTGAGGACATAAACACATGATTTTTACTCATAAGTAATTGTATACCAACTGAAGAATATTCATGCAAGGTAGCCAATTAGTTGAAATGGTGCTCTAGTCCTTGAACAATTTTAAATACCAAACAGGGAGAATAAAAAAGAATATCGCTATAGAAGGAAATTTCTTGGATGCTAATATGGTGTAGGAAATTCGGGTTCTATCTCCATCTACACATAAAAACATTATAAAAAAGGCAACTGGATTGGATGTGTCTGCTATGTTTGATATCACTCAGGAAACGATTCCAAAAGGATCCTATCTCCCATTGGTTTTTGAAGAACACAAGGAATTAACTATAAGCTTAATTGGCTATTCATGCACTAATATAAAATGCGGCAGCAACAATTGAACCCGATCCAAACATTTTGGTGCGGACACTATCCAATTAGAGGATTGGCTAATTCATCCTGGGAAGAATATGCTCATCACATAGAGTATGCATATTCAACCACTGTAATGTGTCTAGTTGATCATATCTTGAAGACTACGGCAAGTACTAATCTAAGCAAGATCAAGCATGATATTTACATTCATATAAACGAAATATTCCAAATATATATGAACGTACGTACGTAATGTAATTAATTTGCGTAAGTAGATTTGCATTATATATGTAAAGAAATTTGATTGATTCGTTTATTCCGGGGCCACTTGGTGTGCTTTCAACATAGTGCAACATTTAAAATTTCACTAGCCCTCCACAACGAATTTTCCGATCAGCAATAATATTATATGTTGATCTTGAACCGGTTTGAACTCCCTCTTTTACCTAGTTTTTGTCCGTTCCACTAATTATCTGGTCAATCCTTGATATCTTGCATTAATAAACAATAAGGTGGAGACACGCATGATATCATGATCAAGTTATTTTTTGAAACTAATTTTGACTTGAGTTCCATTTCAAGCTGAACTACTCCCCCAGCATGAAAGGAAAAGGGAAAGAGAGAGAGAGAGAGAGAGAGGCCACCAGATTATTTTGTCAAAATTGTGTCAACGCAAGCAAATTTGCTCCAGTTTAGCACTGTGAGATGGTACCAATGACGTTCTAAAAAGAAGTGGTTCAAATTAATGATCAGCTGTAAGTTGATGACCTTTAAGTCTTTGCAATATAATATAATAAGTTGGGCTGTAGCAACAAATGATCACTTTGGGAGGAAAACCTTGGAATAAATTTGATCACTCCTGTTAACAAAAGTTCTTTCAATTTGGAATAAACATTTGTTTAGTGGGACAGTTAAAGCCTAACCCACTAATCTTAAACAGGGCTCTGTAGATGATTGGATTCGATGCCATAATCTAAGAAATTCTTTTTTGTCTGGCATTAATCGTGGGGTGGGGAAGCCTAAAAGATTCTTGACTTTCCTCTTTATATTTTATCCTTTTTCCAAATTATGAATCTTTGAACGATAAAAGAAACATAGTGTTGCTCGCCTTGAATCCGTGGTCCTTTCAAGAGACCCCTTTTTTTTTTTTTTTCATGGATTCTTTATGCACACAGGAAATTATTGGTGATGGATCGTATACTTCCATTGCTGCTTCTGCTTTTGACTGATTAAAGTTGAGCTGTAGGCACGGAGAAGTGGAGGATCCCGGCCCTACACACAGATTTGCTCTTCTTGAAATATCACCAAGAATACTCTTGGTTCTTATCCAGATTTTTATTTTATTTTTCTAATGACACTAGTATTGAAATGGAGGAAATTCTGCTGTTTCAACCATCAAATGTACTCCTGTCACACCAGAAAATATTAAGAAAGCATTTGACTTAAGAATTTTCTTGGCTCATGGAGTTCAATCTGTAATACATTCCATGAATCAAAAATGCTGCAGGTAAGATTGCCCAGCGACAGTCAAGGATGGTCCTTTTCCTTTTGGATTCGTTCGTTACTAATGGTGGTGATCATGGGACGTTGACATAGTAATTAGGACAGATTAAGTCAACCATTTCTCAGCAAATGAAGATTGCTGAGCCCAGGTGTTGATTGATTGGAAAATTCAACCACATTGTCAGGCCATTTTATGTGGCAAGGCAAATTTTGGAAATTATTTAAGAAAGTAAAGGAAAAAAAGTGCATTGCCCGACTTAAAAGGGCGTCCATCCTTTAAAGAATAAACCATTAATTCAAGCCATGAAATTGTCGTAAAGGTAGCTTACTTGGATATGACCATACTATAGTAGATATTTCTTTTTTTGATTGGATGGATATGATCATAGGAGATATATGTTCTCAAGATTGAAAGGTCAAAAGGAATATTTATAAATAGTTTGAATTTTTAAAAGTTTATTTATTACTATAAAGTTCAATACCGCATGGCTTTGTAATCGCTGATAATTTCAAGCACAGGATATTGAACCATTATAAACAATAAGGACATAATCAAATGCAAATGCATAATCTTGCTGATATCAAAAACATAGTTCCATGTAAGTGGGCCAAATAGGAAGATTTCAATAATTAGTTTGAAGTTTGAACGGACCTACTGAGCATGAGAATTGAATGCGTAGCACTAAATCAATTACACGACATAAAAGAAGTTGATGTGGAACCATAAACAATAAGGGCATAATCTTTCTGCTCATATTCTTTGTTGCTCGAAGATTTGATTCCGGATTAAAATAGATTACATAATCTTACACATCAATATGTGGATAAGTTGATTAAAAAAAATTGAGGGAACCTTTCGCAACTTGCATGCACCATGCACAAGTTCTAGTTCCTTTTACAGAAGTTTCACTTTTATATCATGTTTGCTTTATAGATATCAATGATTATTTTAAACTGGTTGGTGCAGAGCAACTCGTTAAGAGAATCATAGATCTACCCAAACACAGCATATGCCACCTACGCAAGTTTCGCTGAACAATCCCCCAATTGCTAGCTTTTCGTATGTATTCATGTGAATCAGAATCATTTGATAATCATAGTTCCCCTAGTGTAACACCACGCGAACTTGCTAATCTGCTTAATTAATTAGAACTGCTATGTGAGGTAATCATTCTCGGAGAGAGCAAAAGCAATTGGTAGTATTACATAAAGGCTAACTCCATGTTAGTTTAGAACTAAAATTAATGATTACTGATATTGATTACGGATATCATTGGGCTTCACGAGGACAACAACCTAGTTTCGGCGCATACATTAGATTATGATGACATCCTTCTTTGCCTAAGCATGATCATAGATCATAGGTTCAGATCAAAAAAAAAAAAGCATGATCATAGGTTTGCTTTGCTTGCTAGATTTAATTTCTTTCTCTCTTTTCTTTCCCAAAGGGGCTATAAATATTCTCTCTATTTATCCAAAGATCTAAACATAATTAATTTAGACAAAACTATATATTGTTTAGAAGATAGTATAAGAATTTACGTTGGCTTGATGATGAGGAGTTTTGCTCGATAGTATAATATGACTTTCAACTTGGAAATCTACACCAAGCGCTCTTGGGTCACTACCCAGTCTCCATATATAGATCCTGTTCACACAATCCCGTGTGTAGTAGAGCTATTCTTTTCGGCCGTTCCTCATGAAAACTGCAATTAGTACTGTCTATATCAACATCCTAATCGTTTTTAATGATAGAGGAAATTAAACCCCGTTACACGTACATGCAGTCCAATTCTTATTCTGTTATTGTGGGATGTGCATGTTTGTTCACGAAATTGATAAACCACCGACAAAACTGGCATTAAAATAATGTTAATTAGAGGACAAAAACTTTCCAGATATATAACAAAACAAGACTGCAGACTGCAGTTAACAGACAATTATAATTCTATACATACAGACCTCCAATTAGGAGGCAGCCTTGTCTAAGGAGGTTGCGGGGGAAAACAAAGATCCCGAAGTGACTAGGAAAGCTTTTCCTAATGTAATTAAAGAATAAACTCTAATTACAACTTCTTAGGCTGCCCACAAGTCAAGGGACGACGAAGACTACAAAGTCGCCCAAGATCATGGATTCGCAATCGGCAACTCAAAACGATAAAATGAATGAACGACAATAACAATGATAACAATGGCTTTGAAATTATTAAATCTAAATCGTTAGCCGCCATGCTCCTCTAACCAACCAAGTTTGCTTAATTCCCCTCTAGGCTCTGTCAAAGTAATATATTTATTGTCTTAAACGGGGACAAAATTCAAAACTCTTGCATTGGACTGGCTAGAGCATTGCAAAGAGAAGCTAGCTTCTATGGATTAATTAATGAACGAAATTTGGTTAATTAAGATTTAATTTTTTATACTAGTCAATGTTGGAAGCAGAACTCCAATCCAAAAGCTCATCCCTCTTGTTTTTGTGGAGTACCATTGCCCTACAAGCCCTCACCCCTATTTCTTTTGAATAAGATTTAAATTTATCGTATCTTATAATTATAAATATCATAAATGAGTGAATCCAGAGGGAACGAGTAATCAGATTATGTAGGGAAATGCTATTCAGTGTCCTTAGTGCTTTGGTTTTATGGCATTAATCCTGATTGGGGCCAACTCATACTATTGGCAATTTCATGATGGCCTTTGTGAAAGGCAACGTATCTTTCACGTAAAATTTTTTGGATACCAGCTGTCACGGGGTCATTACCCTCTCCCCAAAAGGTCAACATAGTGGGGTATGCAGCACCCCTGTATATATGGCCCAAGACCTTCCCCTTCCTTTCCGATGTGGAATTCCGTCACATTCTCCCCCACCGAATTAGACGACGCCCTCGTCGTCGACCGGGCACCCTGCCTACTCCGTCCCCACGGAGCGCTTGGCGTGACATCGGAGTTGGGTCGGGTCAGCTCCGCTACCACTTGTCACGTGGTCATTACCCTCTCCTCAAAAGGTCAACCTAGTGGGGTGTACAGTACCCCTGTATATATGGTCCAAGACCTTCCCATTTATTTCCGATGTGGGATTCCGTCACTCCAGCGGCTCAAACAACAACGACACCACATATTCACCCCAAGCCTGAATAGAAAAAAAATTGGAAGATCGTCCTACAAAAGACTAACGATATCACCAGTTGATGTTAAGTTTAGAATTTCAAGGAAAATTATACATTATACAATTTTACTACATGATGAACATGATAAGTTGGAAGGTATATTTAATTACTGCATGCCTCATGTTTACAATTAAAAATAATATCATTTTTTATCGATGTGGAGTTAGTTTAAGTTGTAAGCGATTTGATTGGGAGACTCTCCCACCAATGCGCGACCAGTGTCGAATTTAAAAATTCGCATTGGGTGAGCTTTGGAAAATGTTAATGATTGGCACAATATCTATACTTTTCCTTCATGTTTCTCATTCTGTGGCGTTGCCTTGCCGAAATGAATGTGAACCACACGTAATTACCGTAACTTGGTACAAGTAATTAACTTTGGTACGGAATTCTCGTAATTTGTAAGAAACTAACCAGACAGAGTTGTGTTGAGTGTTGACCAAGTAGTCAGTAGAAATCCAAAGGGTCAACGGAAAAAATAATCTTGTCAAGTTTTGTCTCAATCTTGTTGGGATTCTTCGGTATAATTTGGAGCAAAACGGCAGCCTCAGCTAATAAACAAGCACTCGAGACAGAGGCACACCTTTTCTACTTAAAGTTCAAGCAAGTGGAGTTTCTGTTTCATTCTTGTGTTTGCTTTCACATAAATAATAAACAAATTTCGTCCTCTCAACTTGCTAGACCTTGACCGAATATTATGCAGATTTAGCTTCCTAAATATTGCAACAACTAGCTAGTAGAAAATTAGTAAATGGAGTATTCAACTGACTGCTTATATTCTTCGTGAAAAGTAGATTTAAAATGCAACTAACAACAGGAAACTTATATATAAAAAGGAACTAACGGTCGGAAACTCATGAAAAGTAAATTTAAAATGCAACTAACAACAGGAAACTTATATATAAAAAGGAACTAACGGTAGGAAACTCACTGCAGTCTTCGCCGAAGTTGAATGGTGTTGGTAAACACGGGACAGGCAATTTTCTAACCGAGTCACTCAGTTCAAATGTACCATGAAAATGACGTAAAATAAATTACAATGAAGGAAAATATATATAAAAAATAGCTGAATCAACAATGGACTTTTTTTCGAAAAGGATGAAGCTGAATAAAAAATTATATGAAATGATTTAAGGAACAAAAATTCCCAAAAGCAAAATCATGGTATAAAAGCAAAATCTTGTGTATACAAGTTGCATTTGAATGGATTCACTTGCAAATTGACTCTACTCATTAATAAAGTCTCAATCGATTAGCATCGAAAAAAAGTTGCATTTGAATAGTCAAACACGCAAAGGTTATTGCATAATTATTCCTGGGATCGATGTGGATCCTTTTTAAGTCAATTAAGATGATACAGTAACAAATAATTTTTAAATGACAAGCTAAAAACCAAAAACAAAGAAATCGCTCCGTAATTTCTCATGACAGTAATGGTGTGTCCGCGTTTGTTTCCTCAGTCTTTGGTAATTGGTTGGTTCTTGGCCAAGCAATAATATAAAACCTATCCTCCTATTAGTATGTAATTTTTTTAATAAAATTAAATTTACTAAGGTCAATATAACTAAGCAGCACCTTCCTTTTCCATTCAAGAAGAGAATTAAAAGAAAATAATAAGAAAAGAGAGTAAAGGAATGATGAAAGAAAAGAAAAGGCACGCTCTTTTGGTATTGGACTGCTGGCCAGCATAGCTAAACTACTCAAAATACGGGCCTAGGGGAAGTTATGTTTGCACTAGAAGAATTTTTCGTATTTAGTTGTTAAAAAAGACCCATAAATCTTGGTTTTTTTAATCTGGTAGGGTGACTTCGAGCGTTTCGATTATATGGTGGGTACATTAGAATATCTACATTCCTTAAAGTGATCAAGCTTTTTTTTTTCGCATAAACTTCATCATCCTTTCATTTATGATATTATCATCATACAAGAGATATGTTGTAACTGCAATGGTGGTTGGCTCAGCGAATTGCTTGGACACATGTATTTTTCCACATCGTTTGCCACCCAATCAGCTAGGGGTGAGGGTGGCCATGGCTCCCCTAAATTTTTTCATTTTCCCAATATTCAAGTGCTATGCAATTTATGTTTGGTCCCTCTTAATTTTTTTTCATATAAATCTTTATTATTCTGGAAAAAAAATTATATTGGCCCCCTTTAAAAATTTTGTCTAGCTCCGCTATTGCAATCAGTTACTATATTGCTACTTCTATCGATCTTACTGAATGATATGCTACTCAAACAATGCAAGTGTGACCATATTTCATGCAACACAGTTCTTATTTCCCACACAGGTTAGCTTTTGCCATTAAGTATAGAACATAAAATTTGTTGAATCGGTCTCAATTTGGACTTTTTAGAAAAGCTTCTAGCAATGATTAGTTGACCGCTTCCCTGATCGCTAGTGTGCTTCTGCTTGAAAGGACCGAACTACTCTTTGTGACTATGCTTGCAAGGACCGAATTACTCTTTGTGACTATTGCAATTGCATCAATTAACTGTCCATTGCTATTTCTACATACCATTTCCAAACTTGTAGAATTTTTGTTTGCATCAAAAGCTGCATCACACTTACAGTTTACTACATTTTCCCTTGGCTTTTCCCAACTGTGATCCATTATATCTACTCTAGTGGATCGAGCTTTCCTTTCCTTTACCATTCCCAAATAAATCTGCACCACCAAATTATAGTTTGGGTGTAGTCATATTAGAACTATTGACAGGAAACCAACAACAACTTCAAGTTCAAGACCAAGGGCATTTTATTTTATGGGTACATCATATTACTCTAGCATTCAGCTTATAATAGTTAAGCATAAGCTACCATATATTTCTGTACATAATCTTGAAGGCAAAACCTCTAAGTATTCCAGCCCTTGAAAATCATCAATAAAAAGATTTCGTGCCATACGCACAGCCATTGGTTGATGTTGGTTTGCCAGCATAAGTTTGTCCAGATGATGAATATAGTCAAATGTTGTCTCCCTCCCGCACTAGCTGAATCGACCGGACATCAATGAAGGTTTGAAACTTATCCTTACTCTCTCCTGATCATACTATAGTTGTCTCAGTCTAAATATTTTCCAAACCTTCCCATACTAAAAATATTGTACTTTGGTCCATGGACTGATTGAATTAAGAATTAAGTTTGTTTGTTCTAAATATTACTATTTATATTAAAAAAATTAACACACAGAAAAAACAAAACACGTATAGTATGACAAACATTCATCCTATATGTCAGACATTCATCTATAAAAGATGTCACATATCGATCGTGTCTCTTTCCCGATTGTGTGTAAAGAAGTCACATATCATGTGACTGTTTTTACCGATTGTCGTGGGTTGAGAAAAAAAAAACAATTTGATCAGGAATACAATTCCTATAAAAAAAATGACTTTATTTACATTAGAATGTCTACATTTCTTTATCTTTATCTGGTGGATCGAGCATTCCATTCCTTTCCTTTACCACCGAAATTTGACTCCCAAATAAATATGCATCACCCAATTATATATGAATATAATTAATATGATCCGATTAGACGATTAGATCTAAACGTGAACTTTTTTTGGTGGGAGCAGTATAAAACGTTTTGTTCTTTCAAAGTTAAAGATGAGCACGATTAACTTTCATTTACTTGTGGCTGTCTTCGTAACTGCAAAAGATGGTGCGAATAGACTAAAAGCTAATTCAAGGGTCTCAACAGCAGCATTCGGATTTTTCATTCGATCTTCAGATACGAACGAGGGAAGGGACAGGAGTGAGCTAGCTAGTCTGGTCCATTCTTAAAAATGTGCTTAATTGCAAAAGGCAAAAAGTGGCTGAAGATAAAGGCAAGAAAAGGAAAATTCTGATACCAACTACACGATATAATTGAAAGTGCAGCAGATTGGAGCAAACACAGAATGATTCACCCAAACATAATTAGAGCACAACTCAGATGATGCCAAGGAAAATGAATTATACTGCTCGCGACCGATTAGCATATGCCACATTGACACTCAAAATTAGTGAAGCAACTAGTTCAACCACTTAAAGAAAATGAAATGTCACAACCACCTCATAACATATAGTACATTCGAGTTGGATTGTATTGCTGGCCAGACCCCTAATTGATGAGGATGTTGTTTCTTCTTCTTTTTTTTTTTTTTGCCTTTTCCTCCCTTGTTTGGAGGATTCAGGAAACCCACCCATTACCCAATTGATGGATACAAGACCAGGGAATAATGAATATGCTAGTGCCCCATCCATGGCATGGAAAGGCATAGCATAAATTTGCCAATTTATAAATGGACCACCCACACCACCACTGTTTCGTTGCATTCGTGGTACAAGTACAAAATATGCAAAGATATCGACAATAGCTGTGTACGTGTAAATACATATTCTTCCTTTTATGACAAAGTGTACGGGTAATATTGTACTACGAATGCACACATCTTTTCATATCATACGTATGTGCCAGTGAAAAATGGAACAATCCTCCGAAATTACGGGGGATTTGTGGATGTGATGTTTGATTCAAAAACGACATATTTCTTACTATAATTCCAAATGTATGCTTGTGAATTGACTTACACAATTCTTAAGTTGTAATTATCATTTGCTTACACTAGCAAACCGCCCTCTTTGTCAATTATTTATCTTCACTCCCTTGATCACATTGCTATATTCAATATCAAAATATTTGATCTCCTATTTGACACGTAATTGCTGACAGATTGGATCCAGTTTCTTCAACAATGGCCAATATGGACGTTTTATCTTCTTTTATTTTCATTTTAAGTCTTTCAACAGAGTGATGCTTGTGTTATGAATTGTTAATCTACACTTCATTGCTAACTATCATAACTTTTATAGTAAAAATGTTTGAATAGTAATCAATGATTCAGCACGAAATTAAGTAGTCTCCTTATTGTTAAATCTCTAATTCTTTCAAATAATTCATCCACCTTTTTCACATCCTTCCGGTGGGGAATGAAGAAAAAAAATCTAAAGGAGCAAGAGATAAAGGATAAGCCCTCATTGAACTTTTTCTTCGCGACAAAAAATGAATGTTTCAAGGAACCGAAAACAGACAATTTTGGGCCAAACCGAGGACCTCTTATGGGGATAATGGGCTTTAATCTTTTTCCTCTTTAGGTGCTACTCTACCCTTTCTGATGTCCCCCAAATGCTGTCAACTTCAGGAAGGAGTGCGAACACAGCAATTGCAACCGGGTGCTTTTTATTGTCTCTGTCTTGTTGTTTTATTTATGTCCTATTTTTCTTCAGTCTATCCATTTAGTATCTTGAGTCTTGAGATACGGTCGATAAGACAAATTTATGTTTGATACTGTGCAATGTTGTTGTTGGTGCTAAAGAACAAAATCAAGTAGAGACAGTCTATGCTTGTCTTGCTGTATATGGGTGTAGGGATCACATTTTCGTTTGGGAATTGAACTTTCTTTTATAAGGAATCGAGGTCTTGATGAATGATGTTAGGAAAATTCTGTCACCTTTAAATTGAAAAATGTGACAAGCTTACTTTTGTTCCCACAAATTAATCAATATTTTTCACTAGAACAATTTTTTTTTACTGTGGATGATATTTAAACCTAACTACACTCTACTGTGTACAACTGTGAATATAGGATATCGGGCACGCGTTCATGGAAGTATATCATTTTTGTGGTTTGGCAACTATTTGGATTTGGGCCTAAACATCTGATCGGTGGGGGAAAGTACAGTTCTTTCCTTTTGTGGTACAAGTACAAAGTTTTTTTTTTGTTGCAAAACTGATGCTATGTAAGGCCCAACATTTTCGACAGTATTGGATCTGCTACAAAAGTTCTTGCAAGACTTTGGAAAACTAGATGGGTATGTCGATTTTCCCTCCCTCAATGGATTTGGTCTCTGACATTGGGCGAGGGGCGCGTTGCTGAGGGAGAGCCAACGCTGTAAAACTAGGCGCACCCAGTAGCAGGCCTATGGAGTTGATCTTCTCGCATATGTGAACACATTTTTCCCTTGCGATAGTCCAACAGAACAGTGGCAGCAAGCTTTGTGATGTCCGTTGGTTCATGCGAGCTCTCCAAAATAGCAAAAATTGTCATCACTATAGCACAAAAAGTATCTGAATCTAGATGGGAATGAAGACATTGAACTTAGCAATATGTTTACATTATTTTGAACTTGGGACAACAAAGATCCCTCATGTTGGGGCATATGCAAGAATGAATAAAAGCTAACAGTTTAAAGATTAATGAGAAAAAATGTTAGCAAGTTTATAAAAAGACTACAAAGATCCAATTGATGATAATTTAATTCATTTACTAAATTATTTCACCTCCCACATCTCTTATCATTTTCAGCAGAACCCAGCAGTTTTGCCAACAGGAGATTGTCATGAATAGATGAAAGATGTACTACCAGCTCGGTCGTAGTGGCATCTGCTGAGAATCCATGATCTACCATTTCATCGATGAGTTGAACTGCCCTCGACATATCCTTCTCCCGAACCAATCCTTGTATCATCACGTTGTAGCAGCAACTGTTCAGTGAGTAACCATCCTTTTCCAGTTCTCTAGAAAGTTTAAATGCTTCATCGACAAATCCTTCCTCGCAAAGTCCATTGATCATTATACTACATGTCCAGGCATTTGGCCGCAAGCCATTCAGAGGCAGAGAGTTAAACAGTTCCCTTGCATGTTTAATCTTTCCAGAATTGCACATACCGCCAATGAGGATAGTGTATATCAGTATAGTGGGCTTCAATGAATGCTTTTTCATAGTTTGAAAAAGTGTTAGTGCCTTCATCAACGCACCCCTGCTTGCATAAACCATCTAGCATAGTGGCATAAGTAACCAAATCTGGGGTTGGGCCAATTGCATTCATGTCCACGAAAAGCTGCTCGGCTGCACTATGTCTCCCTGCCTGTGATAAGCCACTTAAAATAGTAGTGCAAGTAACAACGTCGGGAACCAAACCTTGATCAGACATTTCATCAAAAAGCTGTTTAGCCTCATCTACCTTACCTATCTTACACAATCCGTTAATGAACATGCTATAACTATAAACATTTGGTATGCAACCTTTTTCCATCATCACATCCAGCACTTCCCTAGGTTTATCCATTTCCTTACTCAAACAATATCCATGCATCAGTGAACTGTACGTGCTGACATTAGGCTGTATGCCCCACTGAGCCATTGCTTCGATCAAAGCATGAGCCTTTGGAGCCAAGCCGTTTATACAAAGAGCACCAACCAATATATTGAAGGTGATCGTTTCTGGTGCAATATTCAAAGCCAACATTTCGGAGAGCAAAGTAGAAGCTTGGTTCCATTGCCCCGAATTGCAAAGGCCTTGTATCAAGGAGTTGTAAGTGACAACGTTTGGTGAAATCCCTTTGCTGGTCATTTTGGAGAAGAGATCCAAAGCCTCGGCAACTAGCCCCGAAATGCAAAGGCCTCGTATCAAGGAGTTGTAAGCGACAAGGGTTGGTAAAATCCCTTTGCTGGTCATTTTGGATAAGAGATCCAAAGCGCCGGCAACTTGCCCACCCTCGCAAAGGTCACGAATGACTGTGCTGTAGGTCAGTACATCCGGATGACAACCTACTTCTTCCATTCTTGGTAGCAAACCAACAACCTCATGGTTTCTCCCAGCAGTGCACATGCCATTAACCACCATATTATAAGTATTTACATTGGATTGGCAGCCACCGGCAACCATTTCGTCATACAACTCCAATGCCTGTGCGATTTTACCCACCTTGCAAAGCCCATTCATTAAGGTGGTAAACGTAACAACATCAGGTTGCAAACCCAGTTTACTGATTTTGCTAAAAGCAGAGAACCCACAATCCACGCGACCCAAATGGCAGAAGTAATTAGCCAAAATGTTGAGAGTGTCAACATCGTGAGAAATGCTTTGCAATTCCATTTGTTTGGACATGGTGATGTGTATGAATTATACACACATTTTCGGCCTTTAGTTTATAGATTTAGGCTTTGTTTTATTAAATTATTATTTATTTAGTTAGTTTTTCATTTAGTTTTGATTTAATAAACTCTTCCTTTAGCTTTTGATGATTTCAGGTTTAAATTGAAAGAATTTGGAAGATTTGGATAGATTCTGTGGAAGATAGAGATAAGATGATTAATTATCCTGGATAAGATTTGAAGATAATATGTGGATTTATCCTCCTATGCGCAACGTGCCTGTGCGGAGCATTTTTAGCTGTGCAGAAGTTCAAATTTTTATTATCCAAGATTATCTTCCAAGGATATTTTGAAAATATTGTTTGAATTTGAATTAGGATTATTTATTTATTATTTATCCATGTAATTAAATTCAAAAGGTTTGTTTTGGAATTTAATTAGATTAGATCCTAGTTTTGAATTCAAAAGAGAGAAATCCTAACCATCCTTTCCTAGCCTATAAATACCTAGGCATTCTATGAGGAAAGGACACACTTCTCACTCTCTCATTCTCTCATTCTTCCATTCTCTCTCAAATTCAAGAGGAGTTCTTCATCAGTTCCTCAAGGAAGAGGAAGGAAATTCAGCTTATGAGCTTAGTTCAAGTTTGTCTTCAAGTTTGATTCTTGTAACTACTTGTTCAATGCCTGCAATGAAATTCATGAGTATTTTCTTCTCTCTTGCTATGTTGAGCTAAGTCTTTAAAGTCTAGGAATTAGGGGAGGTAGCTTGTCTATTCTATGATGCATATGTTTTAATAAATTGCTTCTAATTCCTGAATATTCTATTGTTCATTGATTCAATCCTAGGGCACTTAACTATGCTATTTAACTGGCCATTAGATAGTATAAATTCTAGGTAGAAGATTGTTAAGTGACAGCGTCAATTGTCTACTGGAATTGCATAGGTTGAACACTAGAAACTTGCCTTGAGGAAGGATGACCTTCTAGTGAAGAATATTTGCTTAGGTTGACTGTGCATTAATGCCTTAGTTATTTCTTCGCTAGTGAACACGAAGTTGAGATAGCTAAGTAGGGTTTAAGTCTCGCCACGAGAGTGGGTTATTTATTCTGCATTATTCAACTCATCTTTCAATGAACTTAGGAAATTAAGGAGCAAGGTCAATTTATAGTTGCAAAGTCTGCTTATGCATGCTAGCTGCATGATCTATCTGTGCATGATTTTAAAGTGAAGCATCAAGAATAGGCAAGTGAGCCCCCGAAGTCCTAGACATCTTTTGAATATTGAGAATCCATCTTTTATTATTTCAGTTATTTACTTTCTAACTCAAAATCCAATCTTTATTTGCTTAGACGATCACAAGTTATTAAGCGATTAGTAATTAACCTGGTCCCAGAGGACGACCTTGATTGCTACAACTATCTGTGCACTTGCAGATTAGCGTTCAAGTTTTTGGCGCCGTTGCGGGGGACCGGCGTTAATATTAATTGTCTTGGTAATTAGGTCGATCTAGGCCTGTTACTACTTACGTTTTCCTTCTGTTTCTTTTCCACAGGGCTCTAGCAGGTGTATGATCAGGACAAGAAGTAAGGGACCACCTTTACCACTTGATCCTGAAATTGAGAAGACGTGCAAGCCTCTCCGAAAACTACGCCTGGAGAAGAGAGCTGAAGAAGAAGAAACAGACTCATTAGAAAAAGATATGGGAGACAACACTGTGAGGGGCAACAACATACCTCCTCATGTTGAGGGCAATGAAGTTCCTCCTAGAGGAGGAGTAGATGGGCAAGTTGATCCTCCAGGCAATGCAGCAAATCAGAGGCCGCAACTACGAGACTTTATCATCCCAAGGCCTGAGATCTTGCAACCAAGTATTGTTCGCCCAGCTATTCAAGCGAATAACTTTGAACTCAAGCCTGCTCTGATCAGTATGGTACAAGGATCACAGTTTAGCGGATCAGCTTTGGATGACCCCAATACGCATCTTCAAAGTTTCCTAGAAATATGTGATACTTTGAAGAAGAATGGAGTGACCACTGATGCCATCCTCCTTCGCCTATTTCCATTCTCTCTTCGGGATAAAGCAAAGGCATGGCTAAAGTCTTTTCCAGCTGGAACCTTTCAGACATGAGAAACCTTGTCACAAGCCTTTCTATCAAAATTCTTCTCACCAAGCAAGGAAATCAAACTCAGAAATGAGATTTTAACCTTTGCTCAGAAGGATGGTGAATCTCTATATGATGGATGGGAACGGTACAAAGACTTGCTCCGAAGGTGCCTACATCATGGTCTGCCAGACTGGATGGTGCTAGAAACATTCTATGCCAACATAAGTGAGTCAATCAGGGGAACTATAGATGCTGTAGCAGGAGGAGCAATAATGACAATGCCAATCGAAGAAGCCTTCGAGATTTTAGACCGAATGTCAACTAACACTTTCCAATGGCTAGTTGAAAGACTGCCCATGAAGAAGGCCGCTGGAGTTTTTGAGCTAGAGGCTATAAATTTGTTGCACTCAAAGGTGGATTATCTTTTGCACAGCCTAGGAGGAAAGGCAACCCAAGGACCATGTGAAAACTGTGGGGCTGCTCATGCAAACTCTGCATGCCCCAACCAGAATGGAAGTACCTGGGGTGGTCAACAAGGCAGTATTAGAGGACCTCCAGGGTGTCCCCCAAGAGGCCATAACTCTCAATCTTAACAATTAGCTCCACAACCTCAAAGAAATGACTTTCAGACATTTATGTATTCATTTATTGAAAGTCAACATCAACAGATGGAAGCTCAACGCCTACAATTGGAGTTCCAACAAAGACAAACAGAGCTAATAGCTTATCTAACCACCGAGATTAGCCAACTGAAGACGCAACTAGCTAGGAGCAAGAATAGGTTACCTGCGCATGCTGAAGTAAATCCTAAGGAGCAATGTTGTGCAATAATACTGCGTAGTGGAAATCAGTATGAGATGATTGCACCAACTAAGCACAAGAAGTCTGTGCAAGAAGATAAAAAGGAGCAACACAACTAGACTAAGCAAGAGAAGGACTCTGAAGAAGCACAACCAAAGAAAGAAGAAGAGGTGAAGCCATATGTTCCCCCTATTCCCTTTCCTGGAAGATTGAAGAAAGCCAAACATGATCAACAATTTGGCAAATTCCTAGAGGTGCTTAAGAAGTTATATATGAATATTCCATTCATAGAAGTCCTTTCTGAAATGCCTGCTTATGCCAAATTCTTGAAAGAGATCTTGTCAAGGAAGAGAAGTCTAGAGGAGATCGAAACTATAGCATTAACTGAGGAATGTAGTGCTATTATCCAAAATAAGCACATTCCAAAGTTAGTAGATCCTGGGAGTTTCTCAATCCCTTGTAACATTGGCAAGATTAGCATCAAAAGGGCGTTATGCGATTTGGGAGCAAGTGTTAGTGTCATTCCACTATCCATAGTTAAGAAGCTGAATATGGGGGATATAAAGTCAACTTCGATCTCACTGCAGCTGGCAGATCGTTCGATCAAACGTCCTGTTGGTATCCTTGAAGATGTCCCTGTGCAAGTTGGAAAGTTCTTCGTCCCGGTGGACTTCGTTGTTCTTGATGTAAAAGAGGATACTAAAACGCAGATTATTTTGGGACGTCCATTTTTGGCAACTGCAGGGGCAATAATTGATGTTCAAAATGGGAAGTTAGCCTTCAAGATTGGAACTGAAATAGTCAGCTTTGACGTTTTACAAGCAGAGAAAAATGACTTTTCAGGTCATTCGTGCTATTGTCTTGATGTGATTGACAAAGCACGGAAACAATCTTCTTCGCAGAACGACTCTATGGATCCCATTTTGGAATGCACAGTCACTAGTCAAACGAAAAAGGGTCAAAATGCTGCAAAAGCTGCTTGTGTTCTTCCATTGGAAGTCTTCTCCCCTACCACAAGAGGCGAAAGAAAGAATTTTAAAGCTTCAAAATCTATGCAAAATCTGCAGCCTCTCCTTGATCCACACTAGAAAGGTGAGTGTGGGGCCCAGCTACAAGACGTAAAAGAAGCGCTGTATGGGAGGCAACCCATATTTCCTGTTTGTATGTTCTACATGCAAATTGAAGGCAACAACGATGGTATTTCTGCCGGAGTTTGCAGTACACATCCAGACTGTGTAGGCACAAACAGGTTCTTCGTATCTTATTTTTATGCTTTCATTTCGTAGATTCTTGGTCAGTGAGGACACTGTCCAAAATAAGTTTGGGGGTGCATGTTCACTTTTTCGTTTTTTCCTCATTTTAATTTTTCGTTTTACTTTTTCATTTTTATTTTCTTTTATTGCAAATAATTTAGGCCCTAACTTTAGTTTTTGGCTTTTACTTTCTCACTTCTTGAATTTTGCTGACAATTGGAATATTGATGTATCAGGATATACCACTTTTGCTTCAAAATTTAATTGTGCCAACTTGATATATTCCTCTTTCTTTGCCTTAAACATGTTGGAAACAACTTTAATAACGCGTAGCCATATGATTAGTTCTGCCTATTACACCTCTGCTTTTCTAACTCTTTTTGACGTTATCTTTAATCTTAGAACAGAATCACTGGACCAATCAAGGCGAAATTTGGCATAGGACATTTGATAAACGGATGTGATAAAGGCATTTCTTTCTTTCACCTACTTCACTTTTCTATAAACACTTACTAACCTTTATTTTATTTTTCCATTGTCACAATTTTTGGGCCTTTTCACGATAGCCAATATTTCTTTCATACCCGCACAGCTACCTTACGCCCATTGAGCCCACCTTGGCTATCGTTTATTTTTCTTTTTAAACTAACCCTTTTTGTCACTTTGAGAAAATTCATTATTTGTTCAGTCAAATTTTTGAAGGAATTCCGGCGATCGGCTCACAAAGCACAACGCGCTTATATGATTTTCCGTCTATTGTGCTTTAGGATGGACATTTGAAGATGAAGGTAGTTTGGGAAGTTTAGCTGAAAATAAAAAGAAAAAAAAACAACAAAATGAAAACCACTCCCCAAAAAGGGTTTCCACAAAAAAAACAACTAAAAAAAAAAAAAACAAACAAACAAAAAGAAGAAACCTCAGCATAACTTCCCTATGCATCCTATCCTAATAAACAGAGCACAACCTCCTTATGCAGTTTGAGCCAATCCCTGAAGATGTTTACCAGCATATAGACTGATATGATGAATTTTTCTTGAGTGACATTTTTGTTTAGCCTTTTTCCTTTTCTTTTTAGCCCTAACCTAGCCCCATTACAACCGTACGCAAAGTCCTTTTGATCCAATTTGAAAAGTGTCCTATTTATTAGTGGAGATTGGAAAAGTGATTCTGCTTATGAGATTTGTTTTTCTATTTAAAAACTCAAAATAATCTTTTCAGGTGTTAGTAGGCGGAATATGATCTATCTGGTTATGCATCGTTAGATTTTGGGACTGACATGTTTTTGGTATTTGATTTGAGGAATAGGTTGGGTTGGCACCCCTTTTACTACTTGCACGACTATCCTGTGCATTTCTATTTTCAGTTTCAGTTGACTTGAGAAGTGAGGCTTTTCACCCTTGTCCTTAATTTTCAATGATTTTTGCTTAGGGACAAGCAAAGATTCAAGTTCGGGGGTGTTGATGTGTATGAATTATACACACATTTTGGGCCTTTAGTTTATAGATTTGGGCTTTGTTTTATTAAATTATTATTTATTTAGTTAGTTTTTCATTTAGTTTTGATTTAATAAACTCTTCCTTTAGCTTTTGATGATTTCAGGTTTAAATTGAAAGGATTTGGAAGATTTGGATAGATTCTGGAAGATAGAGATAAGATGATTAATTATCCTGGATAAGATTTGAAGATAATATGTGGATTTATCCTCCTATGCGCAACCTGCCTGTGCGGAGCATTTTCAGCTGTGCAGAAGTTCACATTTCCATTATCCAAGATTATCTTCCAAGGATATTTTGAAGATATTGTTTGAATTTGAATTAGGATTATTTATTTGTTATTTATCCATGTAATTAAATTCAAAAGGTTTGTTTTTGAATTTAATTAGATTAGATCCTAGTTTTGAATTCAAAAGAGAGAAATCCTAACCATCCTTTCCTAGCCTATAAATACCTAGGCATTCTATGAGGAAAGGACACACTTCACACTCTCTCATTCTCTCATTCTTCCATTCTCTCTCAAATTCAAGAGGAGTTCTTCATCAGTTCTTCAAGGAAGAGGAAGGAAATTCAGCTTAGGAGCTTAGTTCAAGTTTGTCTTCAAGTTTGATTCTTGTAACTACTTGTTCAATGCCTGCAATGAAATTCATGAGTATTTTCTTCTCTCTTGCTATGTTGAGCTAAGTCTTTAAAGTCTAGGAATTAGGGGAGGTAGCTTGTCTATTCTATGATGCATATGTTTTAATAAATTGCTTCTAATTCCTGAATATTCTATTGTTCATTGATTCAATCCTAGGGCACTTAACTATGCTATTTAACTGGCCATTAGATAGTATAAATTCTAGGTAGAAGATTGTTAAGTGACAGCGTCAATTGACTACTGGAATTGCATAGGTTGAACACTAGAAACTTGCCTTGAGGAAGGATGACCTTCTAGTGAAGAATATTTGCTTAGGTTGACTGTGCATTAATGCCTTAGTTATTTCTTCGCTAGTGAACACGAAGTTGAGATAGCTAAGTAGGGTTTAAGTCTCGCCACGAAAGTGGGTTATTTATTCTGCATTATTCAACTCATCTTTCAATGAACTTAGGAAGTTAAGGAACAAGGTCAATTTATAGTTGCATAGTCTGCTTATGCATGCTAGCTGCATGATCTATTTGTGCATGATTTTAAAGTGAAGCATCAAGAATAGGCAAGTGAGCCCCCGAAGTCCTAGACATCTTTTGAATATTGAGAATCCATCTTTTATTATTTCAGTTATTTACTTTCTTACTCAAAATCCAATCTTTATTTGCGTAGACGATCACAAGTTATTAAGCGATTAGTAATTAACCTGGTCCCAGAGGACGACCTTGATTGCTACAACTATCTGTGCACTTGCAGATTAGCGTTCACATGGGGATCACCGCTTCATAAGGTCTAATTAGGAGAAGAGAATCCAACAATTGACGGAATTGCATAATGGAAGGCAAGGGTTTTCTATGAAGCATTCTATGGGAGGAAGCCAGGCATCATCCAGGTTAACGTATGTGGGTTTGGATTTGGTGGAATTACTGTAAGCACGAAGACAGGAGGCAGAAGACTTATCGGTGAAGGCGAAGAGCAAGGGAAGAAGGGATCTTGAAGCAAAAGGAGATGGGTTCACCAGCATTACAGTAATATTAACCCTTCCCATCCGCTGGCGAAGAACAAAACCCCAAGTCGCTGCCTCTTCCGTGTTCTTTATTTTATTTTAATGTTTTTTACCAAAGAATAATGAGACTTTTAGTTGACACTAAGTAGTAGAAATAACCCCACGGGAGGTCCTACTCGGGTTAAACCCTAAAATTCTAACGATCTACATATACTACTCAAACCCCTATGAGCAAGAATCTACGTCACGACGCTTCTTCCTACAGGGGATCAAGGTTGTGACCAGGCATATCGCATGCATGCGAAAAACGAAAACTGAAAAGAATTCCGTATCTATTGGAAAATCAAATACCAGTTGTATTGTTGCCGGAATCTACCGCTGCTGCTAATGGAGATCAAAGTTGCTGGGAAAAAGGAATGTTTCTTCTAAAGGGAAGGTGATTCATTGGAGCAATACTGAAGCATATATATGTTCCAAATTCGTATATATATGTTCACTTCAAAGGTCTTTGTTAAGTTTAATGTACTTTTCGAGGAATTTTTTTGTGAATAATTTGTATTTGTACCTCTATATGGTCCAAATTCGTTCCCAAATTGGTGAAAGATCATCGAGCAAACATCATATAGAGGACAAGCATTGAACAAGAACAAGTGCTTTTAGTTTCCAAGACAGGGCAAGAACAAGTGACGTTTTGCGTGATCTAAATCGTATATTCTCGAAAACCCAGACAGGTCTGTCTTATCTTGAACAGCTCATGTAACCGACTAGTGGTTCTATGTTATATATACCATATCCATGCATTAATTTGTTTGCACCGGAAAATTAATCGACGCCAACAGTTATTGTGACACAGGAAGCTCAGCTTGCTGTCGTGGTAAGGAATCAAATGATGCCAGCATTAGCACATCTTGGCCATAGAAGAAACTAAGCACAATTGCGACTATGTACAGCTTTTGGAACCCATTTTCCGTTGTCGATTCAGACGTCCTAATCCAAACCAAGCAAACCAAAATTTACACAAATGACGATAATTTCAAGGTAGATTTTGTTGTGCAATGAAGGGTGAACAATCGATGGCCAATGTGGGTTTAGAACTAGGAGCCAGGCCAAGTGAGCGAAGGGTTCAAAACACCTAAGAAGTAAGAGATAGTTTTTGTTGTACCAAACGGAGTAGTCCCACATCAAGCAGTTAAAGAGTGAAGCATCAGTGACCCATCTATAAGAAGCCCAACTAGCCTTCGTTTCAGATCACGCAGCCGCGCGGTGAGCACAGAGCGAACTATTCTTTCGCCTTTTACTAAAGAATACCGTGTGCTCGCTGCAGATAGCGGCATACGCCAATTTTTGGAGGGCCCATTCCCCTCTCGGGGAGAGGCCCCAACTAATTCTAAGTTTTAAGTATTTTGGTTTCTATCAATCATGCTTAAGCAGCTGATAAAAGAATCAACAATTCTAAGTTTAAATGTTTTGGTTTGGTCAATCATGCTTAGGCAGCTGATAAAAGCATCTGTGGCTAAAGCTGGTAGCAGTAGGGAAGACTTCAGTGAGAAAACGTCATTTGGTAGGGCATAAGAAGTTAGAAATGGCTTAGTCACTTGCCACGCTTTACACTACGACTTCTATAAGAAAAGCTGCAGCAGTACACTGGCAACTGGGAAGCAAATTACGACTTCTGCGAGAAAACGTCATTTGGTAGGAGGGCATAGTCACTTGCCACGCTTCATTTCTTTTGAGGTTTTTAAAAAAATGGACCCATGTAAATTGAAAATCTTAATGTAAGGGAAATGGGAAATCCAGTTAGCTATAACTTCAGATACGAGAATAGAAGCACAACAGAAAGGGTAAGTATCCACAAGATTAAAATTTATAAACCAGGGCATCTAAAACTTATGTAGTCCAAGCATAAATTCAGGGTAAAATCATTAGGGAATAAAGTACTCAGAATACACATAAATTTGCCCGTAAGGAAGGTGTATCGAAAGTATTTGAGAATGAGTCATTTTCTCAAGTCCAGCTGCGTACGTTCCTGACATTCCCAGCTATTTCCAGAAATATGGACTGCTATATGACAACTAAAAATTTGAATGGAAACAAATTGAATGGATGGAACATGGAAAGGAACATATAGCACTGCCAAATAGAACGAAATCTTGAAGGCTTACCTCACAATATCCCACTGGAAGCATGCAATAGAATTGGTTGACTTCCATCCAAATTCTCCGTATTCATACAAAAGAGTGGATGTGTAAATACATCTTGTAGCTCTTTCGTATGAAGATTCCAGAGAAACACCCCTACAGAATGCAGGCTGGGATCATTAGAGGGAAAAAAAGAGATTGATCCTCTGTTGATTAGAAGGAAAATGAAGGATGTGCCAGGCAAATGAAAGGCATAATTGCAAGAAGGATAAAGACAAAATGATTATGTCTCACCAAGTATGTGCCAAAAGAAATCTAAATCCCAATATGTGTTTAATTGGCCACCTACATTGTGCATTATCAATGTTGTCAAACCCGGACCCCCCGGCTCGGCCCGCAGATCCCGCTTAACCAGGACCTGGTTGGGTCTCTGGGTCAAAAGTTCTTTTGTAAATTTCCAGTTGAACCTGGATTCGACCACCTTTAGCCCGAGAAAACCGCGATTCAGTGACCCGACCGGGTCAACCTCTGGTCCAAGTTTGATGACGGCATTAGAAATGCAGCTCCCTACCAAAGACCTCCAACATCCGTCACCCAAGCAGTTGATCACTAATGTGCCATAGGCCCATTCATAAATATGTCGCGACATAAGAACAGTCAGTCGGATACATAACCGATGTAAATATTTGATAGCCAACTAGCCCTGTTAAATTGCTAAAGAGGGCTAAATTTCCACTGTTTGACCAAATCAGATTAGAATAAAATTTGTAATCCAGATAATACTTGTGAAAGGAATTTTAACCAAGATTAGGATTACACATCAGAGAGATCGCGAGCGCAAAAACCAAGAGAAACATTCTCAAATCGAAACATTCTTGAACAGGAAAGCAATTCAACAATTCATCAACCACTCTCGGCCTACCTGGTTTAGTTCAGATGTAGCACAAAGCTACATGAACAATAACATGGCTAGGATGATATATCATATCATAAAATTAGTAAATAGATAGTTAGGTAATTTTAGAAATTTTTTAGATTATGTAATGGATTAAAGAAAATGTAATAAATTCGAGATGATTGAAACTATCCTGAATTATCCAAAATAAAATTCGGGAATTTGGAATTCAATATGGACGGAGGTTTTGACAATTTCAGGATCCCGAATTCCATACAGAAAATTACATATTCCGATCCAATTACCCGAATACTCACCCCTAGATACCATACCTTGAATAGTAGCTCCACAGATTCAAAAGCATGAGCTAGAATAGCAGGACAGTGGAGAGAATGGGTGAAGAGGAATCCTATTGGGTTGACCAAGCAATGGTAAGAACAATTAATCGTCAAATATTTACAGCAACAAAAACATAACTTTGGACATGCATACCCAAAAGAATGAACAAACAGGACAACAAAAACTGACTAAATTAATCCTCAGTATCCTAAAAAAAAGTAGACTATAGGATGAATCGTACATTACTAACTTCACTAGGATCTACAGCCCAGGGCAGAAATGTTGGTAGACGATGAAGCCAACAAGTAATAAAATCGAGGTATCATGCACTCGAGCATTAGGAGTATGGAAGATAGATCATTCCAGCTTATATCAACATTGTTATCCAACAAGATTCTAATTGCTTCTTTGTCGCCACAGCCAGCAGCCTTATGCGGGGGTGTACTAAAGACGGAGCCTGCATCAAACTATGTAAGACTAAGTACAAGAAAAAACTGATGTAAAAAAAAATGATAGGTTAGGATGTATAGATGTATAATCATAACATTTAGTGACCAACTTAAGTGCCAAAAATTAAAATCATATAACTCCCATTAAAGCCTTTAGGAAAATTAAACCATATTATGTGAAAATAGTGGTACCGGAAAAGAATCAATTTAGAATGGGAGGTTTGCATGAAACATGAAAGAACCTTTCTATGTAACATAACTTATAGGAGTGCCTCTCTTATCATCAACAGCATTTGGGTTTGCACCATTTTCAAGGAAGTAAAGAGAAATAACCCTGATGGGTTAGATCAACTGGTTGGAGTTGTTCTAGCTTAACCAAAGGATCTCGAGTTTGAGTCTTGGGAACGCAACACTCTAGGGACTAGTGGTGTCAACCTTTATGGTTCCAATCATGCCATGAGCTGGATTAGTCTGGGCCCGTTGTTATCCCTTAAAGGTGGGTTGGCTCAGGACACTAGTGCGAAAGCAAAGAAAAAAAAGTAAAGAGAAATGAAAAGGTGATTGCTTGCAATAGCACAATGTAAATGTAAAGGACTTTGGCTTGCAAATAGGACATTGGCTTGCGTACCATATCATAATAATTCTGCGAAAAAAACATTTGCAACAAAAAAAAATGTGCCAAAATTAGGTTATGGTGTGAAATTACTATCAATTAGCAATTCCTGATAAGGAAAGTAGTAAATAACGAACCAAAATTGAAAATTTAAAGAGTGTTTACAATCAAAGCCTTTAAATATCAAACAAAAGAGTTTTTCCAGAATTGAAATATCATCATTCAAACCGAAACGATGCAATTTTTTATATATACCTGTCCCATCCTTCAGATCAACATCCAGTTTCACTTGTTCGATAAAATACTTGCACACAAGTGCCTTCCCCGCAGCTTCAGTAATATGAAAAGTCATGCTTTCGATGTTTTCTTTGAAACCTTCCACTATTTTTGCCAAACCTTCTCCCTTGTCATGTTCTCTTGCAATACCTAACGCCAATAATGTCACAGATTTCTTGATAAGTTGTTTATTGAATTTTTTTTAAAAAAAAATGGATATCACGAGAAAAACATATGTAAAACTAAGAAAAAGAAAGAAGGAAAAAGAAAGAAAAGATTCTTCACACGTTTGAGTATCATCAGGTCGCCAACCAGAGCCGCATCTAAGAACACACCGCAAGCAATAGCATATTCTGAACAAAGAAGAAGAAAGAAGAGCAAGGATATATTAAGCCACCAAAAATCTAAAAATAAAAAAGGAAGGATTTAAAACGAAGAAACGCGCACAAACCTGTATCCCCCATAAGAGAGAGAAAAGAATAAACTAGCAATGGCTTGAGAGAAAAGAAGAAACGCGCAACGGCTTTCCTGCAAGTTGCTTATTCCGTAAACGTTGAGATGTTATTAATCTGTCAAAAACAAAGTACAAGGAACGACAACCATCAAGGAGATGGTAGGTTATTACAGAAAGCATGAGTAATCAAACACAACAAACCAACAAGAAGATCATAAAGACTGTAAAAACACAAATCGCCCACCCTTCCCTTGGAATAATAAAAATAAACTTCTGGACAAAACATAGTTTGTAGGTCACCCCACGCCACTCCTTAAAAACATAGTTTGTAGGGAAACAATGGTTGTAACTATTATGTCAGACTAAATTCCAATATCTAGAATTTGTTACATTTTGTTTAATCCACCTACAAAATTACATAATTTATTTTTTTTCAAAATTACATAAACTAAAAGTTACATAGATTTTCTAATTTTATCTTGAAATGATTTATCAATAATTCAGCACCAAATTTAGTAATCTCCTTATTGTTAAATCTCTAATTCTTTCAATAATCTTTCCACCTTCTTCCACAAGTGCAACCGGGTGCTTTTTATTGTCTCTATCTTGTTGTTTTATTTATTTTAGTGTCTTGAGTTTGAGATAAAGTTGATAAGACAATTTTACGTTATCTAGCGCCCAAGTACTACTAAAGTACTAATTACTAGCTAGCTAGCTAGAGATGATCAGTTGTTATATATCTTCTCCCACACAGATGGAATGAAGGAGTAAAACAGAAATAACCATGTGCTCTCCCGTGTCCTTACCCACCCTATGTCGCCTGGCCTCCCAAGTGACCACACCTCCTACCTCCGCCAACAAAACCACCGCCCAACACCACTGCCCATTACAACCACTACAGCGAATCCTCTACTTAAGCCGCTACACTACCCACATCCACACCAACCCATAGCGAACTCCCAACCTACTTCAGTACATCATACCCGTACACAACAGGATGCCACCCACCAACCACCAATACCTTATGCACACCACCAACCCCCACCTAAACACCAACACTTTTCAAGATGGAGCAGGAAAGCTATAGAGGCAGCTATTAACAACAATCATGTTGTTAGTGTCTATGTTGAGAATTTACCACCCAGGTGGTTCCCAACAGATATTCACCTTGTAATGTCTAGGTTCGAAGAAGTCTTAGATGTTTTTAGTCCTAAAAAACTGAACAAGCACGGTAAGCGATTTTCTTTTGTGAGGTTCAAAAATAGTAATAGTACTCAGCGTATCCTTCACGCCATCAACTCGATGAATGTAGATGGATTACAGTTGATGGCTAACTTGGCCAGAGTACGAAAAGTCCCGAATGACCTCAAGGACAACAACTCGAGAAAAAAGATGTTCTCGGCACACTTGGGATTGGTTGGAGATAAGTCCTTTGCCCAGGCGGTTGAGGATGACGTCTCCGTTCATCGTAACCCAGAAGCTACAATGAAGACCTTACAGAATCAGTCATTTATCCCAAAAGACCCAGGCCTCCTATGGCTCCAGAGATGTGCAGTAGGTGTGCTCAAAAAGCCAATGCCTTTCATCAACGTCAAATCTGTCTTTGGAAAGGTAGAGTGCGATCGTTTTGATATCATTCCAATGGGTGGGGTCTCGTTCTTATTTCGTTTTCAGTCCACCGAAGATATGAATGTTTTCATTGATGGTAAGCCACCCTATATTCAACAGTACTTCAGCTCCTTTAAGCCATGGAAGGAAGGAACGAAGGCTATTGATAGACTATGTTGGATTTTGATTAAAGGAGTCCCTCTACATGCGTGGACAAGGGATTTCTTTCAATTAGTGTCTGCCAAAATTGGAGAGATGGTTGACTGGAGTAGAGCTACCATGGACAAAGAACGTTTTGACGTTGCTGAGATCCTTGTTCGTACAACCTCCATGAAGCCTATAA
Organism: Turnera subulata; assembly: GCA_028386065.3. Classification (NCBI taxonomy): domain Eukaryota; kingdom Viridiplantae; phylum Streptophyta; class Magnoliopsida; order Malpighiales; family Passifloraceae; genus Turnera; species Turnera subulata. Next base: position 34,650 of record JAKUCV010003393.1, on the reverse strand, counting down.
ACTCCGTGGTTAATATACACATTGGTGGTGCTATGTATGAAGTCGGGTTTGTCGAATCATAGATCGACCCTTTAGACTGGGACGGGAATCTGCAGAATTTTTCAAGGGCCGGCGCGTCACCTAAACGCGACGAAGATGAGATGGTACCTTCCGGGGATTTCATTGGAAAACAAACAATTCCAAAATCACCTAACCATGCCCATACAACGCCTGAAGACGGCTCCTTTTCCGAGGATCCTTTTAACCTGAGACCCCTTATCAATAACAACACTACCCTGCCAGCACAACCACCAATATCCCTTGCATCTTGTCAGTCGCGTGCACCAGGGTTTTCCCCTTTTACTGACAATTGTGGGTCATTCCCTATGGAGACAGTTAGTGGGCCTTTGAACCCAACCCCATGTGCTTTTCCTTTAGCCCAATCGAGCTCTAGCCCATGTTACCAACCCAATCTGACTCGTGCCCCAACCCACTCTACAGCCGATACCCCAACTAACTACCAGCTTGTTTCATACCCAGATACACCATCAACCTTGAACTCTATTTTCCAAGGCCCTGCACCATATAAACCTTATTGTTCGAATAGTATTGCATCCTCCAGTGCAACACAAGTCCCCAACTCTGTGTCGTCTTGGAGCAACTCCTGGGCATCCCCTACTGTAGACTATGAAAGCATAGCTTTCCAAAGAGCTGTTGAAAGGAAAGTCTTGGCAATCCTGAACAATATGGAGGTTAAGAACAAACCTAGAGTGAAGTTTTTATCTGCCAAGGGAAGTGTGTTATCACAACCTGAAAGTTTCCAAGGAGTTACAGATTCTGAGTTTCGACGTATGAATGATAGAAGGGAGGAGGATGAAGTATCGAGTGCCATTATTCCTATCACTTTTAGCTCCATGGAAGTTCAAGAGACCACTAAGGTAGGTGATCTTGTAGGGTGGGACAGAAGCAATATGGAGGAGGCTACCGATCAACTCATTGAAGAACAAGTGGATAGGGAAGCTTTTGAATGGGTACAGTCTAGGACTGTGTAACTGTCGTGGTTTTCTTTTTACAGGTGTATAATACTGGTCCATGTTTAGTCTCATTCACTGAAATGTTAGAGGTATTTGTTCTTCGAGGAAGCAGGGTCATGTGCGAAGACTGATTACACAATCAAGGGCTAATTTTGTGTTCCTTAGTGAAACAAAGATGTCAAACATAAATTTGCCATTTTGTCATAAGGTGTGGGGTCCTGACAGTATAGAGTTCGTGTCTGTGGATGCTGCGGGGCTAGCAGGAGGGTTATTGTTAATGTGGGACTCAGATTTTTTTGAAGCTATGAGAGTTGTAACGGGGGAATAGTGGATTGCGGTAGAAGGGAAGATTAGTCAGGGAGACCATATTGTAACAATCTGTGGTGTCTACGGTGATACAAACACGGATAGAAGAATTCAGTTGTTTGAAGAACTGATAGCCTTGAAGCAAAATTTTCTATCACCTTGGCTTGTTACAGGTGATTTTAATGAAACCCTCATGTCGTCTGATCGAAGGAGCGGAAGAATTTGTAGGCGTGGTGCGGCAGCCTTTAAGGAGTTCATTGAGAGTTTAGGTCTGATTGAATTTCATCTTGTGGACAGATTATATACGTGGGGTAATCTCTGGGCTTCAAGCCGCATTGATAGAATTTTTGCCGAAGGAGACTGGTTCACAATGTTCCCTTTTATGTCCATGAAATCAGGAAGCAAGCAATCCTCTGACCATGTTCCTCTAATTCTATGTCAAGGATATATGGACGAAGGATGAAAGCCGTTTAGATTTAATAATGCTTGCTGGAGTCACCCTGGGTTTTTGGAAATTATTAAAAATATGTGGACAGAAGTATGTGCACAATTCCCCGGTAGATTCAAATTTTTGAGGAAATTGAGCCTTATGAGGACTCTGCTTAGTAGATGGAATAAAGAAGTCTTTGGGGATGTAAAGGCCTCAATTGATTCCATTCAGGAGGAGATTGATAATTTGGATGAAGCTGCAGAGGTTCGTGATTTATCTGTGGAGGAACTAAATAGAGTTTGGAAGCTAAGATTGGATCTCGACGATAAATACAAACAATGCGAAACGATGTGGAGACAAAAATCCAGGGTTCAGTGGCTTAGATTGGGGGATCGCAATACAAGGTTTTTTCATATATCTGCATGCAACAGGGGGTGCAAGAATAGAATTGATCAGGTTATGGCTGGTGGACAACCTGTATGTGGAACCAGTGCAATACAACAGATGGCAGGTAACTTCTTCTCCAAGCTTTATGCTAAAAATTGTCAAGTCAGGCCCTCCATTAGAAAACTTGATTTTAGAAAGCTACAACCTCATGAGTTGGTAGATTTGGAGAGACCATTCACCTTAGAGGAACTAAAGACAGCTGTGTGGAATTGCGACAGTTCAAAAGCACCAGGCCCAGACGGCTTCAACTTCTCATTCTACAAAAAGTGTTGGGAGTTGATAAAAAATGACCTGTTCGATATAACTACCCACTTCTTCCAATATGCCAAACTGCCCAAAGGTGCCAACACTGCTTTTATCACCCTTATCCCCAAGAAAACAGGTAATATCTCGCTGGATGATTATAGGCCAATAACTCTAGTTAACGGCATATACAAAATTATTGCCAAATTATTAGCCTTGAGGTTGAAGAGAGTATTGCCATCCTTGGTAGGCCCTCAACAGACTGCTTTCATTAAGGGCAGGAGCATTATGGATAGTGTGTTGTTTGCAAATGAAATCGTCCATAGTTTGAAAAAATCTAAAGAGCAGGCCATTCTTTGGAAGCTTGACTTCAAGAAGGCCTATGACTCTATCGATTGGCAATATCTATTGCAAGTTATGACTGCAATGGGGTTTAGCTCCAGGTGGTGTGAATGGATCTTTGAATGTATTTCTTCATCTAAGCTCGCAGTTCTCATTAATGGATCTCCGTCGGAAGAATTCACTATGGGCAGAGGCCTCAAACAAGGTGATCCACTGTCACCTTTCCTTTTCAACCTTGCAGCTGAAGGCCTATCTTCTATTCTCTCCAAAGCAACTGCACTCAATCTGATCCAAAGTGTGGTAGTGGACGGGGTCCCAGTCACCGTGCTACAATACGCAGATGACACAATTCTTTTCTCTCCAGCTGATCTAACTTCCCTCATGAACTTGAAAAGGTGCCTTCGAGTCTTCGAAACACTTTCTGGTTTGTCTATTAATTTCTTTAAAAGCAGTGTTGTAGGGATTTGTTCGAGACAACAGCAAGTAGAAGAAGTTGCAGAAAGATTGCACAGTCAAGCCGAATGTTTACCGTTCACCTATCTTGGCTTCCTATTAGGAGCCAATATGAAGAGGATTAATGCATGGCGTCCGGTCCTAGATAAATTCAAGAGTAAACTCAAATCGTGGAAAGGAAAATTTCTATCTGTGGGAGCGAGAGTAACTTTGATCAAGTCAGTATTATCTGGGCTGCCAATCTATTTCATGTCTTTATTCAAGTTGCCTGTTACAGTGGCGAAAAGGTTGACATCAATTATTAGACACTTTTTCTGGAACGGGGTGGAAAACACAAGGAAAATATGCCTTGTTCCTTGGAAGAATATTGTTGTGCCTAAGGAACTGGGGGAGTGGGTATTATTGATCTAAACACTATGAACCAATGTCTTCTCTTTAAGTGGTTATGGTGTTACACTAATCCAGTGGTGAAAATTTGGAAGGAATTAATTAGGGAGAAATGTACCAGCCAACAGTCGGTCCTATTTCCAACCTTTAATTCAAGGTCTTGCTCTTCATCGTGGAGTGACATTGTCCAAGCTGGTTCCACTTGCAGTCTATCTAGTTTTGCTCTAATGGAGGGATCCTATATACAGGTTGGTGCTGGAAAGGATATCAATTTTTTGATGGATGACTGGACTGGCCAAGGGGACTTCAAAACCAAATTTAGCAGACTCTTTTCCGTATCAACTTGCCAGGCCTCCTCAGTGTTCACTTGCCTTCAAGAGGATTATCACCAACCTTTCTGGACAAATGCATGGCGCCGTACTCTTAGGGATTGGGAAACAGAGGAGATGTTGGAAATGCAGGCTATCGTGACAAGCATAGCGAGACAACCTTAGCAGCAGGACCGTAGATTATGGAGATTCTCTCCAGATGGGGATCTCACAGTCAAAACTGGAAGATCCTTTATTTACTTTAAAAGGGGTCTGATACGCACAACTCCTTTCATTTGGTATTCGTTGGCTCCTTTCAAGGTGGATGTCTGGCTTTGGTTGGCCTTGAACAGTGGTATACCAACGAAGGATAACATGAGACAGAGGGGCATTATATCTCTGGCAGACTCCATCTGCTCTCTTTGCAAGTGCAACTTTGAGTCACAAGACCATTTATTCTTATCTTGCCCTGTACCATGGCAGGCTTGGTGTAAACTGTCCAGGTGGTTGGGTGTATCCTGGTGTATACCTGCCAGCCTAGAGGATTTTCTTCTTCAATGGACCTTCCTGAACCCTTTCCATTGTAGTAGATCATGGTGGTACCTTATTGGCGTGGCTGCGATCCGTTCAATATGGCTAGAGAGGAATCGCCGGATCTTTCAAAACACAGCTGCAGAAGTGGATAGGATTGTTGACCTAGCCTTATTTCACGCTTCATCTTGGATTCGAGCAGCACAACCTGACTTCCCATACAGTATTTCACTCGTCATGTCCTCTGCTCAGTGCATTAAACACTGGAGCAGTCCAAGGAAGAATTTTAACTTGTTTCAATGCATGTAGCTATCTGAAGTGCGTGCATAGTTCTCAGTGCGATCTTTTTGTTTAGCTTGAGGAACTAAACGTAGGCTTCTACCTTGAGTGTAACTAGTTTACCTTTCAATAAAATCTCGTTTAGCATAAAAAAAAGAGACAATTTTACGTTTGATACTGTGCAATATTTTTGTTGAAGCTAAAGAACAAAATCAAGTGGACACAGTCTATGTTGGTCTTGCTGTAGATGGGTGTAGGGATCACATTTTCGTGTGGGGATTGAGCTTCTTTTGTAAGGAATCAAGGTTTTGATGAATGATGTTAGGAAAATTCCTTCATCCCTTAAAATTAATCAATATTTTCAACTAAGAACAAAATAATTTTTACTAAGAATAGTTAAACCTAACTACACCGTACTGTGTGTATTACAACTTGAATATAGTAGGATATCGGGCACGCAATCATGGAAGTGTATCATTTTTGTGGTTTAGCAACTATTTGGATTTGGGCCTAAACACCTGATCGGTGGGGGAAAGTACAGTTCTTTCTTTTCTGGTACAAGTACAAAGTTTTTGTTGCAAAACTGATGCTACATAAGGCCCAACATTTTGGTCAGTATTGGATCTGCCCGTTTTGCACTTTACAAAAAGTTCTTGCAAGACTTTGGAAAACTAGATGGGTATGTCGATTTTCCCTCCTCCCTCAAAGGATTTTGTCTCTGTCATTGGCAAACCCTTCATTCTAGTTCGAGTTTCATGTTATGCAAATCTTCAAGATAACACTTATGAGCAAGAAGCTACGTCATGACGCTTCATCCTACAGGGGATCAAGGTTGTGACCAGGCATATGGCATGCATTGCGAAACAGCTTCAGCAACTATCACTTGAAGCAAAACGAAAAACAAAAACAGAAAAGAATTCTAGCCTGAATCCGCCCACTGCTGCTAATGGAGATCAAAGTTGGTGGAAAAAGGAATGTTTCTTCTAAAGGGAAGGTGATTGATTGGAGCAATACTGAAGCATATATATGATCCATATATATATATATATATATATGTTTATTCCAAAGGTCTTTCAAGTTTAATGTACTTTTTTGGAGGAACTTTTTTGTGATTAATTTGTATTTGCACCTCTATATGATCCAAATTGGATCCCAAATTGGTGAAAGATCATCGAGCAGACATCATATAGAGAGGATTTTAGTTTCTCAGACAGGGCAAGAACAAGCGTCGTTTCGCGTTATCTAACTAAATCGTAGTTTCTTGAAAACCCAGACAGATCAGTCTTATCTTGAACAGCTCATGTAACCGACTAGTCTTACTAAATGATGCCACCATTTGCATATCTTTGGCCATGGATTAGAAGAAACTAAGCAGTCTTATTAATTAACTAGCTCTGGTGGAAAAAAAGATAAAAGTGTTGCTAAAAGCCAACCAAACGAGCGGGGTGGATCAACCAGGCCAGGGGGTGCAAATTGCCGACTATATATGTACAGCTTTTGGAACCCATTTTCCACTGTCGATTTAGAAGTCCTAATCCAAACCAAGCAAACCAGAATTTACAGGAATTGATGAATAACTTCAAGGTGGATTTTGTTGTGCAATGAAGGGTGAACAAGCAATTGCAAATGTGGGTTTAGGACTAGGAGCCAGGCCAAGTGGGCGAAGGGTTCAAAACACCACCAAAGAGATATAGTTTTTGTTGTAGCGAATGAAGGAGTCCCACATCGAGCAGTTAAAGAGTGAAGCATCAGTAACCCATCTATAACAAGCCCAACAAGCCTTTGTTTCAATTCACGCAGCCGCGCGGTGAGCACAGAGCGAACTATTCTTTCGCCTTTTACTAAAGAATACCGTGTGCTCGCCGCAGATAGCGGCATACGCCAATTTTTGGAGGGCCCATTCCCCTCTCGGGGAGAGGCCCCAACCAATTGTAAGTTTTAACTATTTTGGTTTCTATCAATCATGCTTAAGCAGCTGATAAAAGCGTCTGTGTGAGTAGGGCTGCGACAGTAGGGAAGCTAAGTACGACCTCTGTGAGAAAACGTCATTTGGTAGGGGGCATAAGAAGTAAATAATGGCTTAGGCACTTGCAACGCTTCATTTCTTTTGAGGTTTAGTAGAAAATGGACCACCCATGTAATTGAAAATCTTAATCCATGGGAAATCCAGTTAGCTGTAACATCTGGCACGAGAATAGAAGCACAACAGAAAGAGTAAGTATCTAGAAGATGAAAATTTTATAGACCAGGGTATCGAATGCCAGTACATATCTGAATTTTCATGTCAAGGGTTAGACATTATTGTTCTAGCTGCTGCCCATAGACAGGGTTTATGTTAGGGACAACAGTTTCAGGGACTCCTATGATCAGTCCATCTATATCCACGGGAAGAAAAAACTTATGCCACAGACATCCTGTGGAGAGGAGCTCCTGCGGGTGAACAATCATCGGAAGATCATTATGTCTATGCAGCATACCAACCACAGTCACAACGCCGCCTTCTTGCACATATCTGTGAATTCATATAAAATAGCCAGGTCATAACCTCTCGCAAATTATGCACAGAAGCAATAGAGAAATAAAGGTTATATACAAAATATTTGAAGTTTACCCTTCTTCCAAATGTAGTAACCGTGCTTCAGCAGGAAGGTGTCTTTCCTGCAACCATTTCCTTAAGTGAGGAGAGAAATTCCTGCATTGTCTTGTTGTTGTGACCAGTTTACTCTCGACAATCAGGGGAACAACTTTACAGCCCGAGCCAGCCTTCACCATGGCTCTGATACCGGATTTTTGGTCGATTATGTAAAAGTCAGTGGAGAACCTCTGTCAGAAAACAATCCCGGATGGAACATTTAGGAATTAAAATTCCAAACTTATGTAGTCCAAGCATAGCTTCAGAATACAATGATTAGGACATAAAATACTCGGAATACACCGATTAGAATGGTGTATGGGAAGTATTTGAGACTGAGTCATTTTCTCAAGTTGAGCTGAGAACGTTCTTGACATTCGAAGATACTTCCAGAAAGGACTAATGTATGGCAACAGAAAATTTGAATGAAAAGAAATTGAATGGATTTAACATGGAAAATATAGCAAAGCCAACTAGAATGAAATCTTGAAAGGTTACCTCACAATATGTTAGACCCCACTGGAAGAATGATGCAATAGAATTGGTTGACTTCCATCCAAATTCTCCGTATTCATACAAAAGCGTGGATGTGTAAATACATCTGGTAGCTCTTTCATATGAAGATTCCAGAGAAACACTCCCACAGAATGCGGGCTGGGATCATTAGAGAGAAAAAAGAGATGAATCCTCTATTGATTAGAAAGAAGACGAAGGATGTTCCAGGTAATTGATAGGCATAATTGCAATAAGGATAAAGGCAAAATGTTTATGTCTCACCAAGTATGTGTCAAAAGAAATCTAAATCCCAATATGTGTATAATTGGTCACCTACATTGCGAATTAGAAATGCAGCTCTATACCAAAGACCTCCACCATCCCCCACCCTTCATCTTGTTAAAATTAGAATCAGGGTGCGATTCCCCTGCCCGATTCTGCTAAGCTAATAAACTGAAAGTTTAGGGATCACTTCATTTGATGGTCATGAGGATGTTTGGCATTTGAAAGCTTTTCAGTTTCCACCAATCCATAAGAAACTCAGACAAAAAGCAGCTGTCTAAAGCTCAAGAAATCAGCATTTATGTGCTTACTAAACAATCAGGGGAAGCTTCTTACTAATTAAACTTAGTTCAGGCTAGACATTCTCTGATAGATTTAGTAGCCAGCCAGTCGAAAGACCAAAAAACAAGTTTCAATAATGCACCGAGAATTCAGCTTCAACATTCTACAAATAGAAAAGCACTAACAAGAACAATCCAGCTCCCAAATCACAAAAAAGCACTAACAAGAATTCAGCTTTACCTAGTATCAAAAGAAAGAATTCAGCTCTACCATTCTGCACATAAAGAAGCACTAGCAAGTACAAACTAGCTCCCAAATAAAAGAACAGCATAAAATGTTGCGAATCAAGAACAAAACAGAAAAATAGAAAAAAAAAAAAAAAGAAGAGTACCCCAGTAATCTTAACGAGCTGCCCCTCGCGAGCTGCACGGAGGTCAGACTCAGGGAAAGAGTTGAAGAAGCAAAAGACAGCAGCTTTATGGCCCCAGCTGATTCTATTCCAGGCAACAAAAGAACCCACAAGAGCAGATAGCAACAGAAAAGCGAGGAAGAAGAAGGCGTTGTGGACAACAACCAGGATGAAAACGGAGACGGAAACGCCAACGACGAAAAGGGTAGCTAGAATGTAGATTGCTGCGCTTGGTATTGGGTTGCAGCTTTGCTTGTTTTGCTCTCTCAGTGCCGCATTCGAGAGGTCGTTCATTACTGGTGTCTTCAACCCCCCCAACTTTACTCAAAAGAAAAGTAAAAACTAAACCAGTGAAAAAAAAAAAAAAAAAACTGCTAGAGAAGATGGAGAAGAGAGAAAGGTGTGTGAATTTTGTAGGACCAGCGTCGCATAAACGACTTGTCATTTTCTGGGTCATACGGTGCCGTAGCACGCTTTGTTTCATTTAGTGAACAGGCGATTGGGCCCCCATTTGTTGACTGGAGAAAAAAAGATGAGGTGGGTCGGCAAGCCCACCAAATTAACAATCCTCGGCTGTTGGATTTCCCGTGTTTTTTCTCTGTTTCTCTCGCGTTTTCTTCTTTTTTTTCTTTTTTTAATTTACAATTAGGTGCTCTGTCTTTCATATTTGGTTATGAATTTTTTTCATTAGCTTAGATAAACAAACGGATTCGAATCACTTATCACATATCTAACCCGGAGGACTAATGTTTTTGAATCTATAGAAGTTAAGGTTGTGATCCCTATCAATTTCCAGCTCGGGATAATATTAGTTCTCTGCCACCTCTTTAATTTATTATTATTATTATTTTTTTGGGTGAAACTGAAACACTTCTTTTATTAATGCTTCGTTCTTCAATTCCTGGAGAGCCGAGTTTGCCTGGTGCACTGGTCAATTGAAGTGATATCAAACTCAGGGAGGGCCCATTGATCCTTGTGGATGAATTCTAAACACTTACTTGCCCAAAAGAGATATGTTTGCCTTCTCCTCTATGATGATTTCAGAAAGAATAGCCTGCAAGATATAAGTGGAATATTCCCAAACACCAAATTTAATACAGTACCGTACTTATCTGATCAACATATATACATTCCGCCATTTTTATGTTACCTTCATATTATTAATTTTAAACATGAATATTTTTATCTCCTTCATGTGATAGAATTATACTCTACGAAACTTAATCAGCAGAGAAGAAGATATAGACTTGAAAAATCATAAAGCATGCCATCAACTACCTTTAAAAATCTACTTAAACTATTACTAGAAATGAAAAGAAGAAAATCTACTTGAAACACTACTAGCAAAGTACATGTCCATGTGTCGGTTATTCGTGCAAGATTTGGCTTACTCTCAGGCACACACTAGCGCACGCCGTGTCAATTAAGCTCTCATCACTTCCATGGCAACTCCCCCACCTTAATCTGTGTGTTCTCTTGCAGCAATAGCCATCGTTATATTTGCAAGCCATATCCGCAGTGGCTGCAATTTCAGGGCAGATCTGGAGAAGCCCGACCCCAGATGGGGGGCTTGCTTTAGTTGCATCAAAAGGACAAATTTTATCTCTCTATTTACAACAAAGGAAAAAAAAAAAACCAAATTCGTGGCCGGCCCCATTTGATGCATTTCGCTGAAAATATCCCAACCTGATGATGATGATCTTCAAACTTGGGCTCACCTTGTTTGTGCTCTTGAGTCCGCCATTGCAAGAAAGGTTATTTGCTTACATTCCTTCCATGCATAACCTGTTCTTTCTTTTCTTTTCTTTCTTTTTTTTCAATAAAAAGATTCAAATCAAGCCCAAAAATCCCACCACTGGTAATCCCCGCTCGGTTGATCAAAGATGCCATCAGAATCCAAACTCCCCCATTCCTCCTGTGACGTCAATGATTCTGCAGGTTCCACCATCCTGATGAGGTTGGGTTCTTCTTCTAGACCGAAGTACTCTGTCTTTATGCTGCTGTCTTCATCAGACAGGACTCCCAGCCCATGCTCTGATCTTTCAAGTGACAAGCTTGGCTTCGCTTCCGATTCACACTTGGTTGTGTCTCCCTTATCTGATTCTCCCTCTCTCTCGTTTACAGCTCCACTTTGCTCACAACACTGTCTTTCCTCTCCAGGTTTCTGCATCGCACTCTTCAGCTTCTGCAACTGTCAAATTTCCCCAGGACAACTCTGTTAGCTTATAAACCAAAGATTGTTCCTTTTTCTGTTAAATGCTCACTACCCAGCAAGAAAATGAAAAAAGAAGAAGGAAACTACTTAGATGGCATATAAGCAAGTACCTGAACTTGCAGGGCCTGCTTTTCTTTCTTCAAAGTCTCAAACCGAGAAGCCAAGCTATTGTAATTGGATCGTAATATGCTGTAGTCACGCTCCAGCTGCTTAGACTTCCACCTAGCTCTCTTGTTCTGGAACCATATAGCAACCTGACGTGGCTGCAGCCCAAGCTCTTTCGCCAGCTGAAGTTTCTTCCTAGGCTCAAGTCTGGATTCGGACTCGAACATGGTCTCCAGTGATCTAATCTGCTCATCACTGAACCTTCTCTTGTTCTTGTTCTTCCTCTTCCTGCTAGTAGCACAAGCAACTGTGTTGGTGCAGCCAAAAGGCTGATCATCTGCAGAGAGGGAATATTCTTCTCCGTCTAACATCTCTAAATTCGTTGGGATCCTTGATGGGAAAGGAGCTCTCTTAAGTCGTGGAATAAACTGGTGTACCGAGGAATAATAATACAGTGGGGGAGATTAGATCACTACTGCATGTGTTTTATTCTGGGAAAAGTAGATTATGTGTTTAGGTGTTAGGAGCCATATGGGATTGTCTTTAGGGGGGGTGTTTGCATCTATTTATTGCATTACATGGTAAGGGAATGTGGTCTACGGTTCCGGGTCTGACTGGAATGGTCTAATCCCTTCATTATATCTGCAGGAGTGTGGGGCTTTATATATATGGGGGACCAAAGGGAGAGTAAGGAATTCAGTGACGTACTGTACTCTCTTTGTAGTGCCTTGTGAACATTGTCCATTTGTTCATACAATTTCTTTCTCTTGTATGCTTCTTTGATTTGACGTTAGTTTAATAGTTTCTTTCTCATTTCTTGGAATGATTTATCAACTAAGGGGTTTGCTATAAGAAAAGTGAAGGGCAGTAGTTTAGCAGCTTTGTTTATTTGCTGCTTTGGTGCTTCATTTTTAATTATATGGAGCTTCGTTCTACTAGAAACGTAGAACTTATAGAAGCTACTAAAAATATACAGACTGATAATCGTAAGGAACGATGAAATTTGTTTTCCCAAAAAGAAAAAAAAATTAAACATGCAAAAAAAAAGGTTTAAAAATGGTTCCGCCATTGAAATTTCCAAGCTCATATCTTATCCCATTTGGTGATTCTCAAGTAAAATGAAAGACTACAGAATTTTGAGCTACAGAAATGAAAGTAGAAAATTATTTTGCACAGGTATTTACCTATAAAATGCTTGGAATGTGCAATAGCCCAAGGCACTAGGGTGTGATCACTTACGGCACGAAGCAACTACATTCTTATCAAGAAAGCAATTGTTGGTTAGTATAGACCGCAAGACGAATACTTCTGAAATAAAAGAATAAGGTGAGCCTCACAAAGAAATGCAGCAAAATTAATTAGAAGCTAAATTATAATTTGGAGGTTAAGTAAAAATCTTAGTAAATTAATTAGAAGCGCATGTCATGTCAGTTAATAAATAGAGTGCAATCTTCTAATTATTTTTTCCTTTTCCTAAAAGATTAGAATTCTCGCCGACAGTAATAGAAATACCATTCATACAGATATAAGGAGCCATATAGAGGATTTTACCTCCTTTTGTTGCCATCTACATATATAGCCAAAATAATTTACGATTAAACTAAGATTTAGTTTGGGTGGGAATGTCTGTCACGGAGGTGATAAACTTGAATTCAAGCACCTAATGCCCCATTTTCTAATAGCTTGAAATTTTCTTAAAAGAAATTTATAATAAGCATCAGCGTTTTCAAATCGCTTTCAACTTTTTGTCTTCACTCGATACTCTTTTCCAAAGGGTAATAACGTAAGGTTTCGTGTTTCATCCACACATATAAGCAAAAGGTGTAAGCTTGTTTAATTTCTTGGGGTTTCTATATATTTCGTGCACTTAATCTGATATATAACTCACATATATTTGCAATTTTTAAAATCTAGTGATCGTTCGGGGCTTCTGACGTTGCTCAATCTAGGACGTTGATTACTGTTGATGCAATGCTTATTTTTTTCTTTTTAACTCGAGCAATGTTCACGTTCCTCACCTGCTACTTCAATTAGAAGCCGAAAAATTGTTGCAAACTATTTGATAAAGATACATACAGCCTCTGAAACGCCCCGACCCGAAATTACCGTACACAGTAAACGCAGGCCGGAACTGTGACAACCCAACCAAAATAGGACCAGCATACAGTGTATAAAAGAATATCTCGGCCCAACGGCCCAACAATAACAAAAATAGTGCACAGCGGAAGACTTAATATAACTCACTAACACTGTATGCGACACATGCAAACTATGGATCCAAGCCCGTCCAAGGGATAACGCAACAGCCTGTCTGGAATGAACCCAACCTGTAACACAAATAACTCATCCTACGGGATGAAAGCCCGCAGGTGAGGGGTGAGTCCGAAGTGCTCACGACAATGGAAAGACCATCAATATTGTGACACCCCGGGGTCTATGAGGGCGGGAAGTGTACGCCGGTGCCGAGATGAGCATGGACAAGGAGCGGCTTCTGGCAGGCTTCTAGAAGGAGGGGCACGGGAATGAACCGATCCACACCGGAATAGGAGAGATCCTGAGACTGTGTAGGGATGGGGCTGCACAGTTAGAGCGATTTCGAGGTTGTACAGGTATGGGACTGTACAATTGAGAA